>JANVCL010000007.1:15740706-15754752 GCA_026546855.1 Erythroxylum incrassatum | reverse complement strand
TTTCAAAAACTGAACCTGCATTAGGTTATTAACTGCTGCCCTGATCAGTAACTTGCATAACAGTTTTGAGCTTGTTACTGATGGAATTGAATTCTGAGTCCTTCATGAAAATTGAAGTATGAGATCGTATCTTTCCATTGATATAAGGTAGTGATTTTTTTGACATTTGTGCTAGGAGATATGCTATTTTGAAATTTGCTATTCGGATTGGGAAATTTTTCAATGGGCAGATGCTTTGGTGAATTGTTTGACTCATTTGGCAAGTGAATTTGATTTTAGGTTGTTCATGAAAGTTGTAGAAAACATCTTGATCTTTCTGTGCACATTTATTGTGTAATTTTTGACAGAAGAAATGGAAAGTTATTGAATTGACAAAATACTGCACTGTTTTGAGAGGTATTGACTAGGCAATAGCTTTGAATGAATTTTTGACACCCTTAGGGGTGAAATTGATTGTTGGGGTCTTCATGAAACTTGTAGCGTTTTTCATGATCTTTCCAACGAGATATGGTTTGTAATTTTCTGAATTGTGTGCAAAGAGTTATGGGTATTTGAATTTCGGATGAAAATATGAAAAAAGGGAAGGAATAAAAGCAGGAGCTCGCGATCGCGAGCCGGTCGAGATCGTGAGCGGCTGGTTTTCAGTCGGCGCTCGCCTCGCGAGTGCGACGCGGCTGTTTCCGGCGCCGACTCGCGAGTGCGAGATGGAATTATTTATTTATTTAATTGGTTTTGAGCTTCTTTTGCTTATATCTTTTTCCATCCGACATTCGATTGACCTGATTCTTGAGGCATCGGATTCGTAGAATATTGAATTTCATTTATGAGAAATTGAGAATTTTTTGACAGGAAATTGACGGGTGTCTGGGTAAAGATTCTTTAGTCATTGTCTTATTGATTTTTGAACCCATAGAAGCCCGAATTGAGCAATTTTTGTACTGTTAAAGTTCTAAGTTTTAGACGGATTTTTATGATGGAAATTTTAGATGAAGGCCGGGAATCTCATGAACATGCATTGTGCACCTTCTAATTGTTACATGTGCATTCGTAAATATTTCTGAGTGGACAATTGGTAATGTTTGCATTTTACAACTGTTATAGAGGCACATTTGGGGCGTCAATCCACCGATGTCACTAAAACTTTCAGGTATTAGCTCGGAAGTACAGGTGAGTAACCTAGATGGTTCATTCAATTATTATATGCCTAATTTGGAGAATAATGGAGGGATTAGAATTGTGTTTGTTTATAACTGGGTTCCGGACAGGTAGTCCAATGAATTGGGAGAACTGCCATAGAAGTGTATCTGGTTGTGATTTTGTGAGCTAAATTGTTCCTACTGTGTGAAATTGTGATACATGAATGGATTGTACAGTTACTGCTTAATTGTGATGTGATCAATTGTGACTGGTAGAATTGTGCTATATGAACGTGAATTGTTTGCTATTACTGTGATACTGTGATTAATTGCTTGAAGTGTTCTGGATGTGCACATTGTGCATTGCTTGCTACACTGTGTTTTATTTCGTTGCCTCTACTGGGGCAGACTGTTTTATATGGACTGTTCATTGGGCATATGCATTTCATACAAAAATGCATAAACGGATAAGAATAACAGTTGTGACCAGAGTCACCACTGATACTGAAAACGAGCCTCGAGCTCGAAGGGAGATAATCCTACTCCCTAGACGCGTCTACTGACTACTGATTACTGCTTAAGCGCTCGGTCACAACACTGAAATAAAAACGGAAAAGTGTCACATGTGCATTGCATACATATTGGACTGAATAACTGAATACCTAAAATGCCTTTTTGTTGTATATGACTGTATGACTGTATTATTACTATAAATTGCTGTGTGATGCATGAATTGGGCGAACCATCGATGATGGTTTCTCACTGAGTTCGCAAAACTCACCCAAAATTTACATCTATTTTTCAGGCCTTGAAGAGTACCCCGTTAGTCACGAGAGTATACCTATTGCAGGAAAGTGAAAGGTAGAGGTCGGGATCAGTTCATGTCTGCATTAGTGTCTCATAAAAATTGTATTCCGTAATCTTTGTAAAATGATGCTTTGTATTTATAGTGGGCCCAATGTGGTTATGTTGTTTTTGTAATGGCTTTTGTAAATTATTACTGACTGTTTGTAATAACTGAAAATGCTTCCTCTTACCGTGGGCTCAAATTGTCTACCGTTTTTTGCGAGTATGAATGTTTTTAAAAAAATTATACTGAGTTTCGTCTGACTGATGTAGCACGCCACCCTTGCGAGGCACGGACTCGGATATCACCATCGATGTCGAGTTCGGGTCACGTGGGAGTGGGGTATTACAATTACACTAGCTTAAGATATCTCTATCTCTAAGTTTAATGTGTTTACTTCCTAGTGCATAAACCATACTTCACCTCTCAGCTCATCATATGATTCCTAGATTGCATCTACGAAGATCAAGCATAGAGACAACAGTGAAAAGCAAGGGAGATAAACATAACCCAAGAACTTTCATTCAACACCAATCAATCCATAAAATACAAATCAATTCTCTAAATAGGCTACATCCCTCACCCTAAATGAGGTTTAGTTTTAGAACATGATAATAAAAATCATACATATAAAGATGCTCAACATTCAAGAAAGAGTAGAGAGAGAAAGTAGAAAGAAAACAAAATAAGATTGCTTCCAATCCTTGATGTAATCCCCAAAACTTCCTCTTTGCTCTTATTTTGTGCCTCCTTAAGTGGCAACCTCGTTTTTAGTGTTTAGCCCCCTCATTAGGTCTTAAAAATGAGTATTTATAGTGTCTTGGGTTCAAAGAAACCTAGTTTTTGCTAAACAAGGGAAGACAGATCATCCTTGGGTCGACAAAGTTTGTTAGGCGGACTTGATGTCCGCTTAGGGGACCTTCTTGGTCCTGGGAAGTGAACTTGACAGACAATGTTCATTAAACGAACAAGATGTCCATTTAGCGGACCTTCTCGAGTCTCTGGAGTAGAATTGTCCAGGCAATGTCCGTTAAACAGACATACACTGGTCATTTACAAAATGCACACTTTTGACTCTTCAATTGACAGAATCTCTCCTCGGAGTTTTCACAGAAGTTGTAGCACTCGGAGTCCTTTTCGAAAGCATCCCTCAATGACCTGAATCCAACATCCAAGGTAAAAGTTATGCCTTTTCCCATGAAATCTATCCACTTGTACCTATCAAGCAACAAAGTTGAAATGTGTGAGAACTAACTAAATAAGCTTTAAATTCACATAGAGATAAGTCAAATTAATTCCAATTCAACCCAAAATCATATAAGAATAATTTGACTTATCAAATTCCCCCTCATTTAAACTATTGATTGTCCCCAAGCAAAACAAAAGAAAACTAACTACTAAATCCTTAACTAAGTTATTGATTCCACTTTCGTAGGTGTACAGGGGCATTTAGCATATGCCACAAGCCTTTAAACCACTATGTGTCCATAATGGGGGAGTTATAGTCTCTTAGGGTTTATTTAAAACGAATGGTACTCACAAACATTTCCCTTCCCTCATTTCACACCTAATCACCATCATAGCTCAATCTAATAAGTCGAAAGCATTATAGGTAAGAATTGAAACATAGATGCAAGGTTACATAATACTTCATAAATTAGATCACTGCTAAGCAACAATAAGACCTCATAATGCTTCAATTAATCGAAATCACATACCATGAATGAAGTCTCTCATAAAGCATTCACTTTCACACATAAGTGTTTTAGGGTTACTCTCAATCATCTTCTCATGCATGAATCTTACCATAAGCTTACATTTTATCTACTTCTCCATTACTCTCATCTATGGCATATCCATGAATCAAAAAGGTCTTTATTCCTTTGGTTGTAATGGAGCCAAGGGGTAAAGTAGGCTATGAAAGAAAGGATAGGAATTCAAATATTCAACAATTAGTAGAGCAGAAATCACAAATGTTACAGTCATTTTTGGCGAACTCTACTGAAAAAGTGCCCTACAATAATAATGTTTATAAAACTCAACCAACTCCATTGTCACAATTTCCATCATTCTTTCACTTTGAAATTTGAAGTGAACATGCTTTATTAATTAATATCACATTTTCCTTTTTCTTTTCCATTTTTTTAACAACATGCTTCTTCAATTACCAACCCCACACTTCTTCCTTTGTCTACCTATCAATACAAATATTAAATACACAACATTAATAGCTCTACTAACCATTGAACAAGGGTAAATTTGTTTTTCTTGGTTCAAGGTTCTTTGGAATAGGTTTACAAAGAAAAAGGCTCAATTGCAATCACTAGGCACAAAGGGTTCACTAGGGGATTGATGTATAACAAGGGTTAGCTATTTGGCTCAAGCTCAATCCTAGTGCCTTTTATCACTCTCATGAACATACCATAACATGATTATATAACCTCGAAGAGATGCAACGTAAGTTCTAGAAGTAAACAAACATGGAAGAGAAAATTATATTGCTCATTAGAAAAGTAGAATTGAGTGCAATCCTTTAGGCTCAAAATAACTCCCTTGTTGATGTTTACTTATTCAATAGCATGCTTATTCAATCAATTTAACATTATATCATCCTATTGTGGCAAGGTATTTAATCCATTTAATCATATTATGCATCTTATTTAAGATCAATCTTATCCATAATGCAATTAACTCATTAAATTGGAATATAAGGATAATTAGATCGTGAAAGATGTATAAGTATGCAAACATGCCTGATGAGAATATGTACAATTAATTCAAGCAAAACTACCTAAAACATTTTTTTAATTGGAAATTGTAAGATGATTTAATACTAAACAATGTATGCGCTACCTTCAATTTATCCTCACCCACAATTAAAATCCACATTGTCCTCAATGTTAGGAAAGACAAAGAAAAAGCAATGCAATTAACGGAAGGCATAGTAAGGCTAGAGAAACCCCCTGAAGCAGTCGGTTGCCCAAAATCCGTACCCTGTGTTCATATCTCCCATCAAGTATACCTATTACGGAGATATAGCAAAATCATACTGCAATTATTCTTACAATTTCCAACATAAAATCAAAACGAGGGTGAGATTAAAGGCAAATTTCCCAATTACAAGCGTAAGAGTTTAACGCAATCCTAAACTTAAATCTAAGGCCCTAATATATGATGGTTCCTGAGGAGGTTGTTATTGCTCTATAAAATCCCTCAACATCTCTTTTATTCTGGCTTATGAAGAGGCAAGATTGCCCACTTTTGCTTGAAGATTTCTGATGTCTGCCTGCATTTGAGCTAGAATTTGAGTATCCCTTGAAGCTAGATGGGCTCTTGGTTGCTGTGCAGCAGGGGCTTCCGAATTGTCCCTCTCCTGATGCAGATTAATCCACCAATTTTGACCATCTTGTCAGTATTCAAACTCTCATCTTTTCAGCATTGATGACATCCACCTCAGTAGTATAAGCTACTGTTTCATCTCTTTTAATCACCTTGAGATGCCTAAACAGCTGGTTTAATAATATTGGAAATACAAATCGCTTTGTCTCTGCTTTGTGGTGCACTATTTGCCACATGGGGGTCGTCATCATCTTGGCAGCAGCAATGCCTTAAAATTGGTCATCATGAAAGAATATTTTATCCAAGATGTATATGTCTTCATTTTGGAGGTATTTGGAGTCACTAACCTTGGGCATTACATTATGCGCCGGCAAGAAAGCTACCAACCTTGAGGCAATCTCAAGGTATTTGCAGTGCATGAAGAACCGCTGATTTGTAGTTCAAAAAGTGGCTCTCCTCTCGAGTCGAACCATAGCATCATGCTTGACCCATTGATTATCACTTGTACATTTGGTATGCTTATCAAATGATGGGACATTGCCTCTCATTGGCAGCTCTAAATGGCTACAAATCAACTCCTCTATTATAACCACCACTTCCCCATTGACTTTTGAGGTGAGCACGGGTAGTTGCTTTCCGGCTTCTGCACTGAGATTGGCATAGAATTGCTTGACTGCCTCTGGGTAATATACACCCTTGAGGGTCAACAACTTTCTCCAATGAAACTTGTCTAAATTGGCCCTCACATGACATGCTTCATCAATACTTTCTGCCACTAAAACTTCAATCACAAACTTGTTGTTTCTTTTCTTGTTATACCACTCTCCGCATTGTGCATTGATAAACTTAGGTTGCTCCAGAGCAAGTTCCTTTGCTTCTCTGACTAGATTTTCCTCCTAACTGATTGAGAGGATTAGTCGGTGTTCTTCCTTGCAGATTGCTTAAACTAGGACATCTTATGGTAGCCTCACAACCCGTGATAGTTTTCAACAAATCGACCTCAACCCAAACAATCAAGCAACAATCTCCTTTCAACCTCAATCTCACAACTCCACACCCAAACCTTTGCCAATCCAAACACAACCAGAAATTCAACAACACAACATGTAATTTAGTTCAATCACCCCAACACTTCAATTCAATACAGCCTCTTCATATTCAAAAAAAAAATTCACCTTCAATCAACTCAACACTTCAATTCAACTCAGCCTCTTCAAATTAAAAAACCCAATCTGAACTCCTTTCAATCTCAATCTCACACTTTAATCTAAATCAGCCCCAAAGGATAAATTTTCAACACAATCTCACCCAAAATCAATAAACCCACAATATGACAATGTGGAAAACACTTACCCAAACCACATTGAAGTAGAAATCAAGTATTTGTCGTCCCCAACCTCAAGAAGCTCCCTCGAAATTGTGAACCATGGAAGGGGAGAGAGAGACGACTTGAAAGATGAGAGTTTGGTTGGAATGGAGTGGTATGGGGATGGGGTTTGTGAAGGAAGAGAAAGGGGCAAGAATAAAGCAAAAGAATGGAGAAACTTGTGCTAGAGAAGGGCTGGCATGAACGAAGGTAAGAGATGATGCAGGGGAGACCAGGAGGTTGGAGAAGAAGAAGGAAAAAGTGTTTTAATTATGAAAATAATCAAGAACGAAGGTAAGAGATGATGCAGGGGAGACCAGGAGGCGGGAGAGAGAAGTGCAGGAGAAGAAGAGGGAAAAAATGTTTTAATTATGAAAATAATCAATGTCTGTTAAGCGGACATAATGTCTGCTAAACAAACCTTTATGGATTTCTTTCGCTATTTGAATGATTCATGTTCGTTAAGCAGACATGATGTCCATTAAACGGACCTTTACGAGTTTCCTTGCTCATTTGAAGTTGCATGTCCGTTAAGCGGACATTATGTCCGTTTAACGGACCTTTATAGGTTTGTTTGCGCGTGGTTGAGTCTGTGGTCCATTAAACGGACTTCATGTCCGTTAAACGACCTTTCTCAACCTTTTTCAAGCTTTTCTCACCTTGCCCACTTTCTTTTATTCCTTCTAACTATTCAATGATATCATAGGACTACATGCATGATGTATGAGTGCTAAAAATGAAAAACGTTAAAATAAGACAAAGAGACATTGCCACTTACCTCCTCCAACTTTAACACGACTGTCACCTCTAGGTTTGAAGGGTTGTGATCACGCTATTCCTCATGTTATTGGAAGATGTCATTGGGATGTCTGGAAAACACTATCCCTATGCACACACAACAAACTAGAATAAGAAGATGTGACAAAAATGAGAACTTTAACAATAACAAAAGAGTTAGAAGCATTGGGTTGCCTCCCAACAAGTGCTAAATTTAATGTCATCAGTCAGACCCAGCCATTATGGCATCAATTTTGGAATACGATGGTGGAAATACATGCAACCATTTCTCCCTCCAGATAATGCTTAAGTTGTTGCCTATTGACCAAAAAGGGCTCTTGATCATCCCTCCTAATCTCCACAGCTCCATGTGGGTATGCTTTTGTCACCACGAAAGATCCGACATCTTGATCGTAATTTCCCTGGAAACAATTTCAAACGAGAGTTAAATAACAAAACCTTTTGACCAGGCTTAAGGTCTCGCTAAAGGATATGCTTGACATGGAAGGCCTTAGTTCTCTCTTTGTATGTTCGACCATTCTCAAAAGCATCTAGGCGAAATTCATCTAGCTCATTAAACTCCATTAGTCTCCTTTGTCCAGCTTCCTTGAGATTATAGTTCAACTTTCGGATTGCCCATAACGCCTTGTGCTCAATTTCAACTGGAAGATGGCAAGATTTCCAAAGACTAACCTATAAGGAGTCATCCCCAAGGGTGTCTTGTATGCTGTCGTGTATGTCCAGAGAGCATCATCAAGCTTCAATGCCCAATCCTTTCTTAAGGTATTAACTATTTTCTCTAAAATTTGTTTGATTTCCCTGTTAGATACCTTAACTTGCCCACTAGTTTGAGGGTGGTAGGTGGTTCCAAACTTAAAATGACACCCATATTTTGTCAAGAGAGATTTGAATTGATGGTTCTGAAAATGTACCCCATTGTCACTGATTATAGCTCTTGAAACACCAAACATTGAGAATATATGCTTCTTGACAAGTTTGACAACATTTGCTCCAGTGTTGTTTGACAAAGTCGTAGCTTCCACCCAATTGGATATATAATCAACCGCCACAAGGATATGTTCATTGTCGGAGGATACTGGAAACGGCCCCATGAAGTCCAAACCCCATACATCAAAAAGCTCCACTACTAGAATTCCTGATTGAGGCATCTCTTGCTTTCTACCAATGTTCCCCGCTCGTTAACACTTATCACAAGCCATGACAAAAGTTCTAGCATCCTTAAAAAGCGTAGCCCAATAAAACCTGGATTGTAAAACCTTTGCTACCGTTTTGTTAGCTCCATGGTGTCCTCTATAAAGAGAAGCATGACAATGATGTAGAACTGATCGCATCTCCTTATCAGCTATACATTTTCTAATCACCCCATTTGCACACCTTCTAAAAAGCAACGGCTCTTCCCAAAAGTAATTTCTTACCTCAAATAAGAATTTCCATTTCTTATGGTATGAATAATCACCAGGAATAATGTTGGACACCAGAAAATTGACATGATCAGCAAATCAAGGAACATTTTCCTTAACAGCCCACAAATTCTCATTAAGTAAGGTATCATTAATTGGTTCCGCTCCCAGCTTGTCTCTTTACTCAAGTTGCGAAAGATGGTTAGCCACTGAATTTTCGGATCCCTTCTTATCTCTAATTTCTATATCAAATTCCTGCAAAAGTAAAATCCATTTGATCAATCTTGGTTTTGCATCTTTCTTTGTAAGCAGGTATTTCAAAGCAGAATGGTCAATGTAAACAATGACTTTGGACCCAATAAGATAAGATTTAAATTTATCGAATGCAAAAACTATTGCTAGCAATTCTTTCTTTATAGTAGCATAATTAATTTGAGCATCATTAAGAACTTTGTTAGCGTAATAAATGATATGTAATTTCTTATCCTATTTGTTCCCTAAGACAACCCCAAGTGCATGCATCACACATCAGCTCACATGGGAGACTTCAATTGGGTGCGACCATTATAGGAGCTGAGGTAAGTTCCTTCTTCAACTTGTTGAAGGCATCAAGACATTCATCAGTAAATTCATAAGGAACTTCCTTTTGCAATAAAGCACATAATGGTTTAGAAATCTTGGAAAAATCCTTAATAAATCTGTGATAGAACTTGACATGTCCAAGAAAACTTCTTATCACTTTAATTGAATTGGGAGGTGGCAACTTATTGATGACCTCAATTTTTGCTGGATCCACCTTTATTCCATTGTTAAAAATTTTGTGGCCTAGGACGATTCCTTCTTGTACCATGAAGTGACACTTTTCTCAATTCAGCACTAGATTAGTTTCTTCACACCTCTGTCTGTAGAACCTGTTCTAGATTGAACAGACATGCATCAAAAGAAGAACCAAAAACAAAAAAAAAGTCCATACATACCTCAATTATATTCTCCACCATGTCGGAGAATATGGACATCATGCAGTATTGGAAAGTGGCAGGAGCATTGCACAACCCGAAAGGCATCCTACGATACGCAAATGTACCATAGGGATAAGTGAAGTTGGTTTTCTCCTGATCCTCCGAGGCTATCAGAATTTGGTTATAACCTAAATAACCATCTAAAAAGCAATAATAATCATGCCTCGCTAATCTTTCCAACATTTAATTAATAAAGGGGAGAGGAAAGTGATCTTTCCTAGTTACTACATTCAACTTTCCGTAATCTATATAGACCTTCCACCCTATCACAACTCTAATGGAAATTAATTCATTGCTATCATTAGAAATGACAGTCATGCCACCTTTCTTTGGCACCACCTACACAAAACTTATCCAAGAACTATCAGAAATAGGATAGATAATTCCTGCATCAAGTAATTTAAGTACCTCAGATCACACAACTTCCTTCATGTTAGGATTGAATCTCCTATGATTTTCCACACTAGGTTTGTAGTTTTCTTCCATTAGAATCCTATGAACACAAATAGAAGGGCTAATTCCCTTTATGTTAGCAATATTCCAAGCAATAGTCAATTTATGTTCACGTAGCACCCTTAATAACTTCTCGTCTTGAGAGGATTCCAAAGAAGAAGAAATGATAACCAGATAAGTACTTGATTCTCCAAAGAATTCATATCTCAATTGAATTAGAAGTTGTTTCAATTAAGGTTTCAGTGGGCTAAATATGGAAGGAAACAATTTAGGTTTAGGTGGGCCCAATTCTTCAGTTTGGGGTCTACACCTAAAACCATTACCTTGTAATCTATATGCATAGTTCACTAGCTCATCATCCAATTCATTCTCATCTTTTCCAAGGCATCATCACACATTAATTCATGAATAGATTCAAATGTAAGAGAATCAATTACATCTATCCTATAGGTGACTTCATCGAAAGAGGGACCTCTTAAAATGTTAAACACTTCCTCATCACCAACTCTCAGGGTTAGCTTACCATATGGAACATGAATCAATGCTCCACCCGTGGCTAAGAATGGTCTTCCTAAAATTATAGGAACCTATATGTCAATCTCAAGCACAACAAAATCAGCTAGAATTATGAGCTAACCAACTTTCACCAATAAGTCTTCAACTATACCAATAGGGTATCAAATTGATCAATCAGTAAGTTGCAATGAGATTGTAGTTGGTTTGAGTTCACCAATTCCTAGCCTGTTATAAAGTGACAAGGGAATAAGATTAATGCTTGCACCTAAGTCACATAAACATTGAAAAACATTAGATTCACCAAAGTGACAAGGAATAGTGAAACTCCCTGGATCCTTTAACTTAGGGGGTAGTTTATTATGTAAAATAGAACTACACTCCTTAGTTAAGGCTACTGTAGCAAAATTATCGAGGTTCTTTTTGCTAGAGACGATTTCCTTCAAGAACTTGGTGTAAGTAGGCATCTCAGCAAGAGCATCAATAAACAGGATGTTGATTTGGATTTTCTTAAAAAGGTTAAGGAATTTTTGAAATTTGGAATCATCATGCTTCTTCTTGACCCTTTGAGGATATGGTATGGGTGGTATAAAGGAAAATTCTGAACTTGGTGAAGATTCTTTCTTTGATGTTGTTTCTTTTGGCTCTTCACTTTCACCCAAATTCTCACTTTCAGCATCCATGGCTTCCTGTTCCTTAGGAACCACACTTTCCACCTCTTTACCACTCCTTAAAATAACTGTCATATAATCTTGTTTCGAATTCACTTAGGTATTGCTAGGTAGCTTCCCCTTACCTCTTTCACTTACCTCTTTTGCCACTTGATTGATTTGAACCACTAAATTTCTGATGGAAGCTTGGTTAGACTGAATGTTCTGCTCCATCCTGTTCATGGCTTGAGAGCTAGCTTGAGCACTTTGATCCATCTTGCTCATAAGTTGAGAAAACATATCTTCAAGCCAATCCACCTTTTTCTCCCATGGGGAAGGGAATTGTTGTGGTGCAAAAGATGAAGGGGATGAGTACTACTATTTTAGTGGTGCTTGGAACCCAGGTGGTCCCAATGGTTTCGCAGCCCCTTGATTTTTCTATAAAAAGTTTAGATGAAACTTCCAACCTTCATTTTAAGTGTTTGAGAAAGGATCAAATCTCTGACCTTGTCTACCATTGTTTACATAGTTCACCTCTTCCTTTGTCAATGTCGCCTCAATGTTCATACAAACAATTGTTATATGCCCAAATCTACCATAAAGAGTGCAAGAATCCCTACTAGACTTGTTGTCGTTCACTAACAAATTCAACTTCTTATTAATTTTGGCAACTTGGTAGGTCATGTTGGATTTGGAACCCACTTCATTCAAAGTAATATCTTTGCTCCTAGTCACCTTACAATGTGAATTCTTTGCAACTTTTTTGAAAATATTCCACAATTCTTGAGAACTCATGTCACTAATATTTCCACCAGCGTTCAAATCCACCAGAGTTTGGATGTGATAAGTGAGACCATAGTAGAAGAACTGAGTCAATGAGTATGTATCAAATCCATGGTGATGAGGGCATTGGTTAAGGAGGTCATTAAATCGTTCCTATGCTTCAATGAAAATTTTCTCCTTCTTTCTGCGAGAACCAATATATCATCTTCTTGAGTTCGAGAGTTTTGTGGGTTAGGTACCACTTCATCATGAAAGTCTCCATTACCTTATCCCAAGCATCAATGGAATTTACGTCCAAACTTAAAAACTAATTTCTTGCTAACCCCTTCATACAATAAGGAAAACACCTTAAGCTTAACTCATCCTCAGACAATCCATACAACGAAAGAGTTTAAACTGTCGCGTAGAAATCTCTCATGAAGGCTAGAGCATCTTCACTCGGCATCCCATTAAATTGAGGCAACATAGACAGGTGAATCTGTTTCTTCTCATAATTCCTTGCAGCTGCAGTTAATTGAATGCAGGAGCGGTTGCCAGCAATAAATGGCATTTGTTAGTCTCGAACTCTTCTTACCAAGATTCGCAATAACCGGTTCAGCTTGATTTCCCTTATGGAATAGTTCATTCTCCATATCTTGTTCCTTATGCAAATCTGAATTTTGATTATTGTTTGTCATCTCTCTTCTTTTTTGGGCGTTGTTCCTTCAACAAGTCCGTTCAATTTCAGGATTTAACTCAATAAGCTGGTCGTTATTCAAATTTTGTAAATGCCTTAAATGCATACAACTCCTGAAATCAAACAACGAAAAGGGTTTCGAAGTTAATTGATGGAAGAAAACTTCAGGTAATAAATGAAAAAATAATAACAAGAATTAATGGTAGCAAATTTAAATTAGTCCCTGGCAATGACGCCAAAAATTTGGTCAACACAATCTGCAAGTTCACAAAGTCGTTCCTAGTACCTACAAATTGAGCATTCCAAGGTCGTTTCCCACTAGGACTAAAACACTCACCACCAAATTAATCCTAATTACTTGAACAAAATTGAAAATAAACTTAAAAGACAATTGGATTTGGGTAGATAGTAAATTGTAAATACCGGAAAATAACAAACAAGGATAATTTGATGAATTAAACTTAGGGCTTGGGGTTTACCAACTCAAGGGATGATTAATTAATTATGAAATTTATTGAATGATAGGTTATAATAACAATTGCTTAACTTTACTCATATTCACTCTCATGACATATGAGAATATCTAACTAGTTGATTACCATCTCTCAATGTGCAACTAACTAGTTAAATGCATGAAGAACAAGCAACCACAAGTTTTCACACTAGCTTAGGATATCTCTATCTCTAAGTCTAATGTGATTATCTTCCTAGTGCATAAACCATACTTCACCTCTTAGTTCATCATATGATTCCTAAGATTGCATCTATGGAGATTAAGCATAGAGATAGCAGTGAAAAGCAAGGGAGATAAATATAACCCAAGAACTTTCATTCAACACCAATCGATCCATAAAATATAAATCAATCCTCCAAATAGGCTCCCTCACCCTAAATGAGGTTTAGTTCCAGAACATGATAACAAAAATCATACACATAAAGATGCTCAACATTCAAGAAAGAGTAGAGAGAGAAAGTAGAAAGAACAAAAAACAAGATTGCTTCCAATCCTTGATGCAATCCCCAAAACTTCCTCTTTGCCTCTTATTTTGTGCCTTCTTAAGTGGTA
>JANVCL010000007.1:15644743-15674514 GCA_026546855.1 Erythroxylum incrassatum | reverse complement strand
TATCCATATCTGAATGCAAACAACATTAACGTTCTTCATATATCAATTGATAATATTTTTTAAAATATTAAAATATCCGTAGTAACAATATTTGTGAAATATATATATAATATATATCATGAATATTATTTAATATATATTGTCAATATTATTATATGTATAAAAAATATATTACATTAGTAAATGTTGGCTATAATTAAAATTTTCAAAATATAACGTGAAAAAAATGAAACAATACTATCATCTTTATTGATGAATATAAGACAATACATCTAACAAACCATAGATTTAATAAAGAGTTTATCATGAAGCACTAATATCTACTGTATCAGTTAATATTAAAAAAAATCTAACAAAGCATACACTTAACAAATAAGGTTAACCATACATTTAACAAAGATCTAACAAACCATACATTTAACAAATAAGGTTATTTATACATTTAATTAATTAGTAAAAATTTTAAAAAGTTTGCCTAATATTGAATATACCGTAAGATAAATAAAGGATCAGGAGATATAAAAAAACCATTAATTAATAAGGTAAAATTGTATATGCAAGTTATGAAATATGGAAATATAAACAAAAAAGTAATTATCATATCAACGAAAAGAAATATGTCAGGAACAAATATAACAGAACTTTATATAATAAATTTTTTGACAAAATTAAACATACCTAAATAGTGCAAGAATGAACAAACTGAACCAGGCAATAACAAACAAGAAGAAAACCCTAAGAAATGAAGGTTAAATGTGGTCAGGGAAAACAATTTCATAAATATTGAAAAGATTAATTACAGATATGACTGATATTTATACAAATGAAAACTAATTATTTTTCATGTATTTTGTACAAGCATAAGAAATGGAAAAAATATCAAAGAATTCTACTCAATAGAAATTTACGGAAAATAAATTTTATAAATTTATTATTTTGGATATTTGAGATATAAATACATCAAGAAGTGCATGAAATTATAGATATGTATATTTATTGTATTTTGTCATGCTAGTTATCCTCGCTGAGCGTATGATAATATGGTTTGGTTTGTAAATTTAGCTTTTATTTTGAAATTCAATCTTTTCTTCTTTTTAACTGAGTTATCAAAAAATATTTTTTATAATTAAAATATGAAATAATCTACGAAAATTTAGTTTGTCATATGGATCATTTATTCACATAAGAATTTAGGTTAATTCATTATGAAATTAAATTTGTCAAAAAAAAGCTTAATGAAATAAATATTTTGTAATTAAGAATATTATGAAAATAACAATAAAATTTAATAAATAAAATGCAACTTATTAGTCACAACCGTCTGCATGCATTTGAAAGGACTAATTCATAATTAATAATAATCATTAATAATTCTGATAATTTGCAATGCTGAGTAACAATATATAATCAATAATTATAATGATTATAATTAATATTTATTTAAAGTAAGTAAATATTAAAAGAGAGGACTATGACTTTTTAATATATAGATTAACATTAACAAAACCATTGTGAGGAAAATGTTAGAAGCGCAGATTTGTGTATGACCATAGTTACAAAATATAGAAAGAAATAAATAGAAAATAAAAGTTAAGAAGTCACGGTTGTGATTAGTCACAACCGTGAGGATTAACAATTTAAAACTAATAACTTTAATAACTATATATAATAATCAATAATATTAAGCATCGTACATGCATAATATAAAATGAATAATTAATATATATCATCAACAATTAATAAATGATAATTAATAACTTTAATAATTATAATATATAAAATATAGAATTAGCGATAATTGTGTTTATTAACAATATAAGGTATTTTTATAATATTTAATTAAAAAAAGAAAATAAATGTGGTAATAGTTGATGGAAAAAATATAAAACAATTACTATTTTTTATTTTACAAAAAATTATGGTAATCAACGAAATATTAACACAACATTATCAATAAATTTTGTTATTATTGTTTGTTTTTTGTGTATCATAATTTCAATTAAGATAAATAATGCTATAAAAAATTCAAATTTACCATGAATGAAATGTTGTTAAATTTCAGTGACTTCAAAATTGTAATTTAATAGAATCCAATTAAATAAAGTAACGTTTTATAATTATCAGATAACTTTTGTGAAAATCAAGATTTAACTAATTAAAAAAGTTATAAATTCAATTTATTAAGTATATTTCCTTTTTTTTTAATTCGCCGATATTTATTATTCTCTCAGTTGTCTATCTCTTTTGTTATTCATTAGTATTCACGCCTTTGACTATTAAGTCACAGGTGTGACTAGGATGTTATTCAACTTATATATATATATTTTTCATATTTTTTAATCAATGATTAATTAATAATTAAATTATTATTAATTAGTATCATTTAATTATAATACATTTAACATTAATCAAAAAATAATTTCTTTTTTAAAATATAAATAATTAATTAACTAATTTGCTGATTTCGGTTTGACCACTGATAATTAAAATATAAAAATTAATTAATTATTAAATTAAAATTTATTTAATAATTAATTATTTATCGTTATAATTAATATAATTATTTAAGTATATTGTCTTTTTTTATTCGCAGATATTTATTCTCTCAGTCGTACATTTCTTTTGCTATTTATTAGTAGTCACGCCTGTGACATTATTCAACCTATAAAGTATATTTTAATAAATCAATTAATTTATTATATTCTGATTACTATTAATTGTAATTTAATTTAAATTATAAAACGAAAAAATAGTCATCGTATAATTAGTTAATTAATCAATCTATTAATTGTAATTTAATTTGTTAATTAGTTATATATAAATTACACTTAATTAAAAATATAAAAAAATTAATGGTCAATAATGCAAGGTAATGAGTGACATATATACTAAATATTAATACGAACTAATTAATACATTAATTATATGTTATTTAACACATAAATTAAATAATTATATATTAATTATTATTAATTATAGCTGAATAAAATTACAGTTAACGATTAACAATTAATTTATAAATAAATTATAGTTTAATAAATAAATTATGTTATAATTATCAATATTTTGACCGAAATTAACTAATTAGTTAATTAATTCATTTTTTAATACGTGATTATACTTTAATATGTGTTACATATATTATAATTAATTAATACTAATTAATTATAGTTTAATTAATTGATCAACAATTTAAGAAAAATATAGATCTTAATTAATAATAACATTTAATTTAATTTAAATTAATTAATTACTTATATTTTAATTAATCAATCTATTAATAATATTTTAATTAGTTAATTAATTTTGTATAAATTATATTTAATTAAGAATTAAAAAAATATTTGCTAATTATATATTAATTAATTAATTATAATTAAATTAAATTAAAAATGACAAGTAAAATTTTTAATATATTTAATTAATGAACTAATTAATCTTAGTCACGCCTGTGACTATTAAGTCACGAGGTGACTAGTTAAGTGATTATTACTGTATAATAATTAATAATATTTAATAATGCAGGATAATGAATAACGTATCCATATTTGCACTAATTAATCGTTTAATTATTTTTAAAAAATGTAAAATCATAATTATTTTTTTACTTAATCAATCAAACAAAGTATAATTTAGTACATAGTTTAATCATGATCCAGCATTATTTACTAATTATCTCATATATTTTTGTCATTTTAAATTAAGCGTAATTTATATATAATTAATTTACTAATTAAAATACAATTAATAGATTGATTAATTAGATAAGTACAGGGTGGCTATTTTTTCCTTTTATAAATTTAATGTACTTAAATCATAGTTAATTAATTAATTTTGATATAATTAATAGTAATTATGATATAATAAATTAATTGTTTCATTAAAATATACTTTATTTATAAATTAATTATTATGTTTATTAAGTTATAATTATTATTAATTAATTAATTGATGTTTTAAATTTTCATTAATTGATTAAATGGTAAATATTAACATTTAGTATATATGTTACTGCATTATTAATTATTATTAATTATTATACAGTAATATTCAGTATATATAAATCTAAGTAGTCATGCCTGTGGCCAGTGACGGAGCTAGAAATGTAAGATAGAGAGTTCAAATATTTAAGTTTTTAAATCTTAGGGGCCCAATGTACCAATGGACTCTAAATAACTATGTCTTTATATATATATATACACACATATATATATATAATAAATAACATTTAATTTTATAAATCTTGGGGCACTGGGCCCATGTATCTCCATCTATGCCTGTAACTTAAAAGTCAGCGGCATGATGCAACAATTATGATTTTATAACATTTTTATTAAATAAATAAATAATTAAAATATTTTAATTAGCTGATTAATTATAACATAATGGATTGAATAATTAATTATAATATATTTAACATATTTAAAAATGAATTTTCATTAAAATATAATTAATTAATTGTGAATAATAATTACTGAATAATTTCTAAATCCGACTTGATTTTTATTACATAACAAATTATGAAAAAGGAAAGGAAGCATTCTTGGCAGATTAATATAAAATTAACATATTAATTTTTTGACCGTTGCAAGTTATTCTTTTAACTGAAAATCCGAATTAATTTTTGCTATTGATATTTTATAAAATATAAAATTTTCCATTACGTTAAACTTAGTAATTGTTGTTTTATTAATCTAAAAATAGGTAAATATAAGTACATAAGCAAAAAGATTTAATTAGATATGCATTTCATTATATCAAGAAAAGCTTTCATCATATATAATAAAAATAAATTCTACAATATTCTCATTTTAAAATCGATATGATGTAGAAAAGTGACTTCGTTTAAGATGAGGTTGTATAATAGATACTAAACCATTGATTGGGGCTCACAAAATTGACCTATAAATGATCTCATTATAAAGCTCCTATAAAATTTTAAGAAAGGTAAAAAGGACTCGCTACATTTCTAAGATGCATTAGTTTTTTTTGAAAACAAATACATAAAAGGTGATCAAAAAAAGAAGGTTGTGGGGTTTGTGGCTTAGCAAATTTAACTAGCTCGGTAAGACGTTGTGGAATGGGAGTAAATGAGAATAAAGTTTTGTTGGTAGTTGTTGCATAAGCATTAATATTTTGATTGCAGGTTCTAACAATAGGTGATCCAAAGGAAATGGATTTGGCATTTAACGAATTAATGTATGGTGAGGGTAAAGAAGAATTGGTAGTAGACCTAGAATGTGGTGTGGTTAAACTAAGATATCACGGTTTGTTTGAGTTAGAATGTTGTGACACTGGGACTGAAAACCTTGAAGAGTGTAACCCATCTTTAATTGTTGATCATATGGAAAGGTCTCTAAGAAATTCTAATGTTTCTTCAAAATCCAGTGAAGATATGATAGCTGTGATGGTTGAAAATTTAACAAATAGTTTGATACCCCGTAATAACAATAAAAATTTGAATTATATATTAATAAAATACCACACGTTAGGGGAAAAAAGGAACAACGCAAGCATGATTAATTAAAAAATAAAAAAATTAAGTGTTTTTCATAAAGATATTAAAAGTTAGATAAAATAAACATAAAAATTACATATATAAACAAGAGAAATATGTATCAATTTTACCTTCCATACATAAGAAAACAAAGATGGGGGCTCGGTTACAAACACTTTGTAAAGTCTAGATGGATAATAGTCAGTAACAATTTTCAATGCTGATAAAAATACATTCATGAAGGTTACAATAGACCTATAAAAACCTGAAAAATATAAAAAAATTATGAGGTTGTTCAATTTTTTTAATAAAATAATTATTATACTTTTATAGGTTATCACAAGAGTAAACATACTTGCATAAAAAATAATAACAAATTGTTCACAGTTTTTAGGCATGGTTAATACGGCAACTTCCAAAGTAAATGCAATGAAGCGTGTGAACCTAAAAACATCAAACGAAAAGATAATCTAGAGAAATTATCAAATAAGAAACAAAAAATTGAAAAAATATATAAAAAATTATACATGCTTGCTTACAGTTTCCGTGAATGAAACTTCTGGTAATCTTGTTTATGGTGAAACACCTTTATCTAAAAATAAGAAAAAAAATGAAACTTATTAACAAGTTTAGAAGTAATAAATGTCAAAATGAAATTTAGAAATGACACATGTAAATAATATTTTCAATAAATTCCATTAGGTTTGAAAAAAAAAGACATAATTGATGGGGTTTAAAAATCATCGTGACCTGCTAAATAAGCAAGCCCTTCAGTGATTTTAGCAGGAAATTCATCAGCTGTTAATTTCTCTATGTCTCAAAACAAAAAAATTTAAAAAAACAAAAGAATTAAAAGAAGTTGTATAAAAATTATTATGAAAATTATGAAAATACCCATATTTATGATTTCTCTCCAAGAAAAGGCAAGTCTTTAATTTTTTTGTAGCTAACTTAATGTTGTTGTCGATAGCTCTTAAGAACTTTTCAATACAATTCTTAGTACATTTTTTTTCTGTTATCAAGTAAAAAATAATGTTAGGTAAAGCAAATATTTTATGCAATATTCATATCATGTTGCTTCTTCCTACTTAAAAATACAAAATAGTAGAGAAAAAGAAGCATTTGACCTAATTTTCTGACAGGGGAGTTTCCTTTGTCAGATACCGAATAACAGATTTAGTTTTCTCGACTTGAGACAGTTTCTGCATAACTTAATATGAAGAAGTAAAACAAGAGGAAAACAGAGTTGGAAATCAAATTAGAATGGGACGGAATTCTTATGAAACGGATTTTAAATAAAAGGAAGGCTTCTTGAGAAAAATGTAAAAAAATATTCAATTTTTATTAAAGTAACATTAATTATTTGCAGATTTCATTTGTAACAACCGAATAAATTGCAAATTTAAATAAGCAACCTATGAATTCAAAATATTGTCTAACTGAAATAGTAGGCGTACCCTTGACAATACTCACGCATATCTATTTGAAAGATTTACGCATATCTGTTGAAAGATTTTATCATTCGGCAGGAAAGGAGTAGAATTAACCTAAGGAAAATTGTAAATATGTCACGAGTGTGACATGTTAAGTCACACCCGTGAAAGTGAATTAATATGTGATTGTGCTTTTAAAAATTTTTCCTAGCAAATTTGTTGTAATAAGGAATTAACTCATATTTTTATTGAAAAGGGTTAGAGTTTGGTTTAGCAAAGACATTGTTAAGGGCAAAAAGAATTTAAGAAGGTTTTATGTCACGGGTGACAACATTGTCACGAGAGTGACTTAACATGTCATGCCCGTGAAGAATACTGAGTTTTGTTGAAAATTTTGAATAATACATTTTTGTAAATTTTTTAAATAATTTTTTTGGTAGAATGTGCAAACAGATTTCTTAGATGTTTTCACTGAAAAATGATAATTGAGTAATACCCATGAATTTTTCTTGATATAACCAACTTTGAATTCATATTTAATTTTAATTATACAAATAAAATAAATGTGGAAAGAACTAATCAATTTTTTATATAATTAGTAAATAAAATTCTTTAATTAATTAAATAAACTTCGTGTAATCATTTTAAATTAAGTTTGGAGCCAAGAAAATAAGACCTAAATTTATCTAAATAAAAGACAATTGCTAAAAGTCTTTCTTGGTTGTAGAATAATTATATTATGCGACATTCAATGTTCTTGAAGCATAGAAGATAACATGACTTTGTTTTCAATCCTTTGGCCTGAAACAACCCCTACTGTATAATTGCTAGCATCGTATATGATCTTGAATTGAAGATCCCAATTTGGTGGTTAAATAATAAATGAACTTGTTAATAATGCCTTACAATACAGTAAGGCAAGTGGAATGCCATTTTGTAGCAACTTCAATAAAGGTATTGCAATCTTGAAAAAATCTTTAATGAACCTACGTTAAAATCCAACATGTCTAAGAAAAGATTGAACTTCCTTAACTTTTTTAGGCTAAGGCAAGTTCATAATTAAATCCACTTTAGCTTTATCATTCTATGCCTTTGGATAAAATCACATAATGCATTGATCTACCATAAAGTGACATTTTTCATAATTTAAGAACAAATTCATTTTAATGCATCTTTTAAGAACCTTAGATAAATGATTTAAACAATCATCAAATGAATCTCCGTAAACAGTGAAGTCATCTATGAATACCTCAATGCAATCCTCAATATAATCAGAAAATATACTCATCGTGTATCTTTGGAACGTACTTAGAGCATTACAAAGTCTGAATGGCATCATCCTAAAACCATAAGTTCTAAAAGGACACGTGAATATAGTTTTTTCTTGATCCTTTTAAGCAATTTCTATTTGATAGTAACCTGAAAAACCATCCAAAAATCAAAAATAAGATTTACCAACAAGTCTTTCTAATATTTGATATATAAAGGGTAATGGCAAATGATCTTTTTTAGTGACTAAGTTAAGCTTTCTAAAGTCTATTAACATTTGCCACCTATTATGTACCCTCATTTGAACCAACTCATCATTATGGATTCGTATCACTCTTATGTAAGTTTTCTTAGGCACAACATGCACTAGACTTACCCATTCATTATCTGAGATTGGATAAATTATACCTGTTTCCAAAAGTTCTAAAATCTCTTTCATTACCACATATTTCATTGTTGGATTGAGTCTTTTTTGGGGTTCCCAATTTGGTTTAGCATTCTCATCTAAAAGAATCCTGTGCACGCAAATCGCCGAGCTGATGCCTTTTATCTTTGTTAAAGTCCAACCAATTGCAATTTTGTATTCTTTAAGTAGTGTCACCAATTTTCCTCTTGCCCTTTATTCAACCTTTTTTAAATGATCACAGGTAATAACTCTTCATCACCCAAATAGAAATATTTTAGGTGATCACGTAAGGCCTTAAATTCGATCTTCGAAGCCTGCAAAACCAGAAGGTAGCATTTTCTTGTGATTTATAATGAGTTCAGCATTCAAAATTTTTAAATCTATTTGCATTACTGATAATGATTCTATAACTTCTCAAGTTTCATCAATTTGCTCATTCATTTCTGATTTGGCCTTAAACTCCAACCCATCTTTAATATTTTATTTATTAAACATATCCTGCATAAATGAATCCACAATATCCATATGATAGATAGATTGGAAATCATTAGGATATTTCATTACTTCGAAAATATTGAAATTTCCTATCTCTCCATTAAATTCTACAGAAAGAGTATCCTCATCCACATCAATTTTTATCTTGGTCGTCTTTATAAATGGCTTACCCAATAGAATCAAAGCTGAATGTTCAACACTATTTCCATCCATTTTCAAGATGTAAAAATATAATAGAAATACCAAACCATTAGCTTGTACTAAAACATCCTCAATAACTCCAATAGGATGCACATGTGAACTATCAACTAGTTGAATAATTACATTAGTTTCTTGCAAAGAATTTAGATTTAAAGCTCGGTAAATTGAGTATGGCATGACATTAATAGATGCACCAAAGTCTAGCCTGACATGCTCAATTTTCTTATTACCAATAACACACGAAAGTGTAAACATACCTGGATCTTTGAATTTTTCTAGTAATTTTCTATTTATCATAGCTGATACGCTCTTATCCAAAATTATTCTCTCCCTATCCTTCAGCTTCCTTTTATTTTTGCACAACTCTTAAAAAAATTGGCATATTTCAGAACCTGCATAATGGCTTCCAAAATTGGTATATTGATTTTCCCCTTTTTTGAAGATTTCTAGGATCTCTCTTTCATATTCATCATTTTTTAGTTTAGCTAACCTACTCAGAAAAGGAGGTACATAAGCATTAATTGACATTGATGAAAATGAATTATTTTCTTAAACCTTTATTGATACTTGAGTTTGAAGTTCTTCCTTCTTTTCTCCATCATCTTGCTTTTCTACCTCCATTGGAAAAAAAGTTCCAGATTGAATTTCCTTACCACTTCTTAAAGTCATTGCATTCACATTCTTCTTAGGATTCACCATTGTTTGGAAGGTAACTTTCTTGATGCTTGTGCTTCCAATTTACTTACAGAAGTGGCCAATTAAGTGACCTGATTTCCTAAGTTTTGAAGGCTTGCCCTTATTTCTTGTTGAAATTGTAAGTATTATTAGTAAATGCCTTAACAATTTCATCCAAAGGCATACCTGAATTTGAAGATTGAGGTTGAGCATATTTAGAGGCTTGAGGTTGCCTAGTAAAATTATGAGGTTGATATCTTTGTTGACCTCCTTGGTTTCCATAGCTAAAGTTTAGATGATCCCCTCCATCTGGGATTGCAGTGATTGGAATATGAGTCATACTTTCGTTTAGGTTGACTGAGAAGGCCCCCTATTGCATTATCTTCCTGAAGAGAGTTTTATTGCAATGTAAAGCACATACCACGGGATATCTAGGGAATGACCATATTCCACACACTCTTACCGAATGTAATTGACCTATAGACATTTATGGAGCTAGAGTAGTTAAATCTGAAATTTTATCCTTAAAGTGCGTGTTACTTACCTCATTAACACACTTAACAAATCCATTTATCCTTGTCCCAAACTATTAAGTGTTTAAGGCCATAATTGATATCAATTTTTTGGCTTCCTCAGGTGTTTTGCAACATCCCACTACCATAAGGTAAATACCAGAATACCTGAAGGACTATAGAGTACATACCCTATGATAATGGTATGTTAGAGCAAAACATATCCAACTTATACATGGCATCATCTATCATACATTTGTAAAATCGCTAATTTTTTTAAAAAGAAACATTTCATTCATTCACAAAAGTTACATTGTTGCCATTAAACATCTATTTACAAAACCTCTTATAAGTTCTAGCAAAACTACACAAATAATGCTACAAAACTTCTAGAGTCAACTGACAAACTTCTGAGCCATTACACTGTCTAAAAGGATTCCTTATGTCCTGACTAAGGAACTAGGTTTCTTGTCTCGTACCTGAAAAGCCACGTTGTAATTTTGATGAGTTTTGCGAACTCAATGAGTGAACTATCATTGATGATTTTACCGGATCATATACACACATCACATATCTCACAGATATTCATTCAGAACATATCTATACTCCAGATATTCAAACAATATAGTTTATCATGTGATCACATAGTTTATATCTATTTATCACTCATTTCAGCTTTGCAAATCATTCAATGAATTTTAGTCTTAGAATGCTATATGCATAAGACTCACATTCTTTCTTCTTGTTGTGACTGAGTACCTATCACATACTTATGCAAATACTGGCCTATAGGGCTTTATCAGAACAAAATTATAAAGCATAGCTCTATGTGCAGAATCAGGAATCATGGAGCAAAGCTCTATGTAAAAGCGCTTTCATACAGACTACTCAGGTCACAATGCCATTATCTAAGCATGCATTTTGTCAAATGCATTAAATACAAAGTCACAATCTGATATAAAGCACAGTCAGAATTTCATATTCAACAGACCTAAGTCTGATATTCAACTTTCATTGAGAATTTACAAAGCATTCGAAATTACATAGAAATCAAAGCACTTCCAAAATAGTCTCGAATATTAACTCCTCGGACTTTAAGTCCGAAATTCATAAACAACTAACAAATAGTTCAATAATATTGGAAGTTTAAACGAATTAAGTCAAATCAAATCAATCCTAGGAATTCCTCTAAGTTGACTCACAGTACGCTCCAATATGCTATTTCTTGGATGGTCTGGCAATGTCCGACTGGCGTCCAATGAGATCCTATATGACATACAAAACACATTTACGAATATCACATTTTTGCACAAATATACAAATATTCCTTAATGCATATGTACTTATAAAATATGCACAATGCATGTTCAATGACAATTTCGGGTATCTTATTGTGATCCTTATCATCAAATCAATCAAATATCAAAGCCCTCATTAATATCATTTGTACTTATAATTTGGACCAAAATAAAACAATGTGAAATTAATTTCATCACTTCATTGACCACTTCAGATTTTTCTAACAACATACCTACGGGTCAACTTTGCATAATAATTCTAATAAGGTAAATGACTTAATTAGACAACACTTCCTTCTAGAAAGTTATTATCCAATGTCTTAAGTTTCTATTGATATTGAAATCATTCATTTTGGTTCAGTATACCAAAAGTTATACTCCAAATATTCACAGGCTATTTTCATTGTGAAACAACACATTATACCTAATTTCCATCCAGAAATTGAAAGTCTTAGGGACTGAATTGAAATTCCATTTCTTTAGACAATCTGTAGCCTTATGTTTCTAGTTTACTCCAAATCAAAAAGCATCAGATTTTGATAACGATAGCAGAAGTTATAGGCAAAAGAAGCAATACTATTCAGTATAGAGAAAAACCTCAAATGCACGATCATGACGGTGCCTTTCCCCCCTAAACACCAAAGTCAGCACGACAATGCTTTTCCTCCTTAAACACAAAAATCACCTTCGTGCTTATGCATGACGGTGCATCTCCTCCTTCATCAACTTTCTTCCAGAAACGTTTTTCTCCATACCAAACTCACATATTCTTCATTCCCAAATCATAAATTCTGCATATTTACTCCCATTACAATTTCTAAATAGATCAAATTCAAACTTATATAGTCATTGATCAAAGCTGAAACTTCACATAAGCTTTCTCTCACTATTTTGTTCATCCTCTCTCCCTCTATTGTAAATTTTCAAATTCTTATATTTTCATCCAATGCATCTTCATTCACTTTTATCTACTCTTTCACTCCATTTTACTTCTACTATAGTTCAAAAATCATCCATATCATATCAAAATTCATGATTACTCCCTAAAACCAAAAACAGAGCATATTCTGTAATACACTAATTTCCAGCACTCTTGTTTTTCATTTCATTATTTTTCATCAACTTCTTAAACTTTCCCATATTCCAAACCAGGAGTTAGTTATCTTCCTCAACCTCACCAACTACTCATTTCATATCCTTAAATTCACTTAAATTCATTTTCACAAATTCAGACGTGAACAGTACATAACCATATATTCACACATGTACAGTAAAATATAGAGTTTATGTTCATAATTTTTCCTGAATTTTGCACTCTTCCAAAACACAACTACAATGATTCTTCTGGCTCAAAACTCACCTCAACAATATCTTACAACATATGGTTCCTCAAACATGCAAAAACAACATATCCTTGTTTTACAAATCTTCATCTAATTCACTCATCACCGAAACCTCAATTCTCAAACCATGCATGCATGTATATATTTTTTTACACTGAAAAATAAACATTATCAGAACCACTTACTTGATTCAGCTATTTCCAGCAATGAGAACCAACAAGAACAACTCAAAATTCGGTGGTGAAGAACAGGGAAGAGAATTGCGGTGTTGAGTGTTTCAGTGGAGAATAGAAACTATAGTAATCTCTTCTTAACCAAAACATACTAACACATGTGCCCTTTTACCACCGCAGATATAAATCATTTGTCACCATACCAACTAACCATTTGTCACATATATATTTTTACCATGTGGCACTCTAAAATTGGTCCATAAATCAATATTTTTCTAAAATTCACCAAAAATTTCAAAATACCCTAAATATATCAAAATGGCCAAATCACATTTGAATCACATTTAATAGCCCAACTATACCCGGAAAATGTCAATGAATGCATGTACAGTCATATGAATGTGCAAAAATGTGCATGTCACACTTAATGTATGCATGACGTAAATTTTCCTAATTTCTTAGTTATTTCCCATAATTCACTATTCTAGCCTTAACATGGGTAACAGGATGTTACATGTTTTCTTTACTAGAGCTCCTCCACTAGTTGTATCAACCATACTCTGATCCATTGGCAATAATCCGTCATAAAAGTACTGAATCAAAAGTTGGTCACGAATTTGATAATGTGGAATGCTAGCACATACTTCCTTAAACCTTTCCCAATATTAATATAATGTTTCCCCAGTAATTTGTCTTATCCCACATATCTCCTTTCTGATATTCGTTGCTCATGATGCAAGAAAGAACTTCTCCAAAAACATTTTTTCATTTCTTTCCACGTTGTCACTAAGCTAGGGGGAAGATAGTAAATCCAATCTTTTTCCTTATCTTTCAATTAGAACGGAAAGGGCCTGAGATTAATTTTTTCTTCTATTACCCCTTGTGGCTTCATTCTAGAGTAGACAACATAAAATTCCTTTAGGTGTTTATGTGGATCTTCACCTGAAAGACCACAAAAAATACGCAATAACTTAATCAAACCAAATTTCAATTTGAAATCTACCTCAACATTTGGAAATTGTATGCATAAGGGTTGTTGATTCAAATTTGGTGTCGTTAGCTCCCTCAATGTTTGAGGGTTAATATTTGCCATCTTTCTATCCTCTTCTTGAAAATTAAAGTCTTCACCAATTCTTAGATCTATTTCAACTTTGACTTCTGAAGGTGAATGGCCGCTTCCTTGCTTAGTCTCTTTTCTCAAATGACGTGTTGTCTTCTCAATTTCTAGATTATATTGTAAGTTACCTATCTAAGAAGTATGAGTCATAAAAGACAAGAGATTAGCAGCAACTATAAAACAATGCAGAGAAGCTAAAATAACTCCCCAACAATTGTGCCAAATTTTGGTAAGGTTGTCGAAGCCCCTAAAATAATTCTAATTCTCCAAACTTCTTGTACTAGTTGTGGGAACAGGTCCAATCCCAAGAGAACTAGATAGTGGTTTCTTAATTTCAAGTAATAAAATTAAAAGGGGGGGTTTGATTAAGTAACTAATTAACTAAAATTAATAAAAAAATAAATTAAATCAACTAAAAATAAAAATGAGAAAGTTAAGATTACCAAATTCCAATTCAAGGGAAATATCTCATTTAATTGTAACATTGATCATTGGTTTAAAAAGAATATTTTTACGATTTAAGCAGTTAGTCCAAAACATATTAGGATATTAGTAATAAGTCTCAAATTTTTCTAAATTAATTAGTTCAAATCCAGCATCCAAACCAAAACTTATCATTCATTAACTGGGTGTGATAGCATTCCATATCAAATAAATGATAGCAATAAGCTTAATGAAAAAGACTAAACCTTAAATTAAATAATTGAGATAGTTGTAATTATTTAACTTAGTATTCTTGTTTATCATAAGTTAAATATGCAATTTCATAACTAATCTATTTGCTACTTATACTAATCTTTCATGACAATTATAAATTATTGAATTCATGGATAGTGATAGAGTAATCAATATTAAAATAAATTGTCAGATTAACTAATATTAATCATTCATGAAATATGAGAACTCAAAACAAGAAATACTTGAATTAAAACATGAATAAAAGATTTAAAACATAAAACTACACAAGGTTACAACTAGAATATCGAATCCCCTTGAATAAGAATAATTGAGTCTAGCCACAAATGGCTTTTGCTCCTATTACAAAAATAGAAGAAAGATAATTTTTTTTAGAAAAGTAAGAAGAGAGCTATTTATGTTGTGAGGAATGTCCCTTTTATATGGTTTCCTAATCTAATCCTAATCTAATTCTACCTGAAAAGGATGTCTATCTAAAATAAAATCCAATTTAAATTCCTACATGATAGGGATAGAAAGAAGTTTCCTGGTTAAACTCCAACTCTTCAAGTGATCAACTTTATCCATTGCAACAATCTCTTAACTTCATCCAAAATTCTTGATTATCATCAATAGAATCTCAATTTGATATAATCTCCACTTTTCATCTCCTAAAACAAAACAAACATTAATTTTCATATTTAAGAACAAAAATCAATCCAAAAAAAGGATATAATATCAAATAATATATCAAGATAAGATCTTATCACCGACTTAATCTCTAAATTTTAGAATTTACCTTGAAGCTTGAGTAATATCTTCTTATCACATTAAACTCCTGATCCACTTCTCCATTTAAGTAATTTAATATGGTGAACTATGTCTTCATTAATCTGTCTATTGCTTTGAAGGATAAATCCTAGATACTTAAAACATTCTTTTTATGGTATAATTTCTAAACTAATCTTTAAAATGCATGTGACATTTGCATACACGAAGAAGATGATGGATATATAGCTAAAAACTAATAATATTTGGATTTGATATTGATCATTTATGAAGCCAAAAACATTCCCTTTTGTTATGATGAAATTGGTTCTCTATAGCTTTAACTATTTTCACCCTTCTCTTTAGAGCTTTTGTACTTCATTCCTAATTATAACTTTTTAATTCACAATACTAATGCTCCATGTAAACTTAATATCTACACATGTGAATCAAAGTATAGTACCATTGTAAATTCTTATCCTTCCATTTTGGTTATCACCTACCATTATGTGATGGATGATCCAAAATATAAAGTCAACTAAAATGTTAACCTAATCTCTTGCAACAGATTTTTAACTTACACTAACCTTGTTAGCTTGGTTGTAATGGAGGTTTTCAAGTGGCATTTTTAGAAAAAGATAGATTTGTTTTAAGTTATAGTCTCTGTCGATTTATGCCCTATAATTAATCACTTTGCTTATAGTTTAGTGATGATTATTTAAAGGCATTATTTATCTTATACATGTTTATATGTACATGATAAAGTCCATGGGATAATTGTACATTACCAATGAAATTATAATGAGATTATAATTATGAGATTTGTATTGCATTTATATATTATCCTTAAATTGTTCCTAGCCATTGTTCTATTAAGATTGGACATTAATAGAATGCAAAAGGACTAGCACACATTATGTTTTTCTTTATGAAGGAAATAGTCAATCTCATAGGTTAAAGTATGGAGATACTTAAATAAACATATGGGTGCTTATTAGAGAACAAGTTTACTAAACAGACTTGATATGAGAAATTCATTAGGAACATTACTTATATGTCTATAGAATTCTCATTGTGATGATTGTTTAAGTGATCATTGACTTGAGGTCACCAAAGTTATGTTGTATAGGGATTGCTATGTTTTGATATTACTTATGACCTATTTAATCATAGGTTGTTCAATTAGTAGTCATTGGATGTAGCATGAACTATATGGAGGTAGTTATGTAATTAAGATAGGATTCATCACCTTAAAGTAATTAGGGAGAATGTCTCGCTGTTCTCGATTATTGATTTTGGAAATCCTTTGCCAAGGTGGAATGACGATTTGTAAATAATTTACAACTGTCATTAATTAATTCAATAGCTAATGGTGAAGAACTACTATAATTGGACTCAAAATAAAGTACACATCAATTCCGTGCTCTATGTTTAATTGGAACATTGTATGATGGAAGCATTGAATTATACAAAAAATAATAATACATGAAAAGGTTAGTCAAAACCACTTTGACATTCATAAATATTTGGGTGGTCATTATGCGTTACTAGATGTCAAACTTAATTTATGATTATAAATTGTTTAAATGAAGAATTAAACATAATTCTAATTATGAATTAGAATTATAATTTATAGTCATTGTCAACATATTTAGGAACCTAATGGATCTCACATATAGAATGAGTTTAAAAGAGTACAGATATTTTAATTAAATCAGACTTGACTGTAAAATTTGAGAAACTTTGTGATTAAATATAAGATATTTAATAAATAAGGATCAATGTGAGATATTGGATCTTATTTGGGCATAATTGGTATTTAATTATAATTATTTGTAATTCTTATTAAAGTTTAATTGAAATTAAAATTTCATTTCAATTAAATTACTAAAACATCTCAAGCTTATTATAAATAAACTTAAGCTCTATAATATTAGCACTTCTTGCTTAACCCTCTCTGTAAGAGTTACAGAGTCCTCTTATTCTATTCTGTGATATCATTAAAGACTGAAAATTTGTGAGGCTATGGTAGTTGAGACGGATAGGTTTCAAAAATGGTTTGAGGGAATACGATAAGAAAATAATCAAGCTTCGGAATAAAATGCAAATTAAGATTCTACTTTGTTATGATTTGTGTTAGTCATTTTATAAAATTAAAGAGATCTTGATTTTCGGAAATTCAAAGGTTATGAAAAAATTTCATAATTATTCTACTATAGCTAAGATCAGATCTCGACCCAGTTTCCCAACAGTCTCAGCATAGCAAAAAGGATTTCTTTTAGAATTGATATTATTCATAGCATATTTTGAGGAGAGCCTTGAAGTAACTGTTAAAAGTTGCTTCTTTGTAACCAGAAAGTCACAGATTCAAATTACGAAAACATCTTTGTAAAAATACAAAGGTAAAGTTGCATATATCGATGACCCTTCCCAAATCCCCACAAAGCGAAAAGCCTTATGTACTAAGTATGTTGACCTTTTTATTATTCATAGCACATTTTCTCGCAGTAAAGATCATCTTAACAAGGAGTGTGATTTGTTGATTTTACCACTTGCTTAGTGGCAGAGATCGTCAATACCATTAGTTGGGCATATGATTTAAAGCTAAAAAGATTCAAAAGAAGCGGTCTAAGAGTTTTTTGTCATATTCTGATTGATAAAGCTGACTGCTTGGGCTTGGTACCTAAAATTGGAACCAATGGGAGTCGATTCATTAGCAAGTAATAAATTAATAAATGTAAATAAAATACACTGGGCATATGGTATGGGGTTAAAAAGATCATTAAGCAAATCATTGTAACCCCTACATACATCACGACTTAATACCATTGTAACCAGACTAGAGAGAGATACAGAGTGAATTAATTAGCGTTTTGAGCTTATCGTCTTTCAAGTCGAACCAAATTTGGATGACTTCTAATAACAGTGGCGTTTGGAGAAATTTCCTAAACCGAGGTCGCCATTTCCACAATGGAGGAGATAGCCATTATTGCAGGGAAGGAGGTAGATAGAGCCTAGTGTAATGATGATAAGGAGGTAGATGGAGCTTAGTGGTGCACTGGACCCTTCACCCCTGAAGATTATTGAATGAATATATATATATATATTCAGACGGAGATATTTAAAGGTTAGTAGTGCACTAAGCTCTTTAAAATTTTAAAAAATTAAATATCTGAACCCACTTATCTTAAATTTCTGACTTCGTCGCTGTATCATTGCATTTGCTGATAAAACATACCTATACAGACGAGGGAGGCACATATTCTTTTTTTAAAAAAAAATAAGAAATGAAATTAATGATAGAAGAGTTATATACAAAGTGAGAAGATAAGGAAAACTCTTATCCTAAAAAGCAACATCAAAACGACTACAACAAAGAGAAGTAATAGAGGTCGGTAGTGAAATCAAGCTTTGGACATGCAAAAAGTCTTTAACACAAAAAAAAGTGCCACATTCTAACCAGTCACAAACTGAGCTTTAAAGGCGTAAGGCTGTGCAAACCGTGGAACTACAAGTAAACTGGAGATTCTTTGACAAAATAATCTCACGAACTTCCAAGAGGATCAAGGAGATCAAGCTGTCTTTTGAGGAAGACTTGTTCTGGAAGCGACGTAGGTTCCGTTCCCTCCAAAGTGAGTAAATACAAACGCCCAACATAACAATAAGAACCGGTCGTCTACGCACAAAAAGGGAAGAAATACCAGTGATAATATCGACAAGAGTGAAACCTTGACCTTGCCAAGAGCATAATGCAGTGACGTATGCCCAAATAGAGTTGGTGAAGGGGCAGTCGAAAAAGAGATGCAAGCATGATTCAAGCTGCAGAGAACACATGGGACAAGAGTGATCCATCTGCACAAATGGAATGCGGTCCGCTGTGGAAAGCTTATTCTGAATGGCTAGTCAAAAAATGAAGGAGATCCTTGGTGTTAAATGGTTGCTCCAGACAGTATCCGCCCAAGGAACAGTGGGCCTATGACGACGCAAGTTATCACTAATGAGTTGATTTGTCAAGTGCTTGGTAGAAATACCTTTCCAGAAGAAGACGTCAGAATCCTGAGGAGAAGGTGAATAATGGGGCTGGAGATGGGAAAGAGTTCTAGGAAGGTTCCACGAGTTCCCATCAATGAAAGCCATCATCCTTGTTTTTAAAGGAAACAAAGGGGAAGCTCGAGAAGGATTAACCTGCTGAATTAAAGGGCCTTCACTACACCAATTATCATACCAAAGAGAAACTAGCCGCTCATCTTTAATAATACAGGAAGTCTCCGGTTGAATACAATCCCTTAATTTCAAAAGTTGATTGATAAAGGAAGAGTAAGTACTAGAAAAGCTTGTTAGCAAATGGACTGATGATGATTCATAAAGTAAGTGATGGAGAAAGTGAACCAAAAGAGAGTAAACCAAGTCTAACTTAGATCTAACCCCTTTGTAGTATGAATCATAAGAGAGACTCTGAGAAATAAGCTATTAAAGAATAAGAGAAAAAAAGAAGTATAATCATAAGAGAGACTTTGGGAAATAAGCTATTAAAGAATAAGAGAAAAAAAAGTGAAGAACAATGGAGCCATCGACCAAAAGAGACAGAAATTGAGTCATTGAAACTGTTTTTCTGTTTTGTCAACTGCAAGTAAATAGATTTTTGTTCTTAAGACAGAGACAATTTTATCTGTTCTGTCCATCACAACAAAATATCTCACTATATCTAATTTTTGTTCTATTTTATCGCTAAATTTTTGTCTCATTTTGTCTCTACGTAATTTTCATGTCAATTGTTATATTTGTTAAATGGGCCCTAAGAGAGTTGTCTTAGCTGGGCCAAATACTCCAAAATTCATGTGATTCACATTCCCATTAATTTTTTTTTCTTTATTCAAAGCACAAGCACATGTGGTGAAGAGAAGAGGAGATAGCAGCATCTTTGAAAGGCGATGTGACTGACGATCCTTTTCTTCCTCCCCCTCCTCTGCTCCGCTCCGCTCCGCCCATAATCACATCCCGATCATCACCTCCCTCCTCATTACTTGTCAGTATCATTATTACTATTTCTCTTTTTTCATTCTTACTCTTATAAAAATAACTCCACTTGCTTTTTTTCTACGCGGTCTCCAAATTTTTTTCTTTCTTGTCCACTTAATCAAACTTTCCCACAAGACTTCCTCGGTCTTCCATCCTTGTTCTTTTACTGTTTAATTCATTCCAACTCCTAAAGTTGATTTCTCGATTGCCCATTTTCATTTCTTCTTCTTCTTCTTCTTCTCTTTGACCATTTCTTTTATTCTTAGTCTATGATTACCTACCCCTTCTTTCATCAACCCACAATTTCATTTGCTTTCTCAAAATTACTCGAGATTAAATTGAGACATTTCCTGGGTTTGTGAAGCAAAATGGAGGGCAAAATGAAACCTGAAAAGGGGCGGAGTGAGGGATCGAATTGCTGCAATCCAGTGAAAAAAGCAGGGCCAGTGACAACAGAACATGTGTTATTGGCGCTTGGAGAGACCAAGGAGCAGAGGGAACAGAGGATTCGCAGTCTTTTTGATTTTTTTGATACCGAGGATTGCGGATATTTGGACTATACCCAGATAGAGAACGGACTTGTGGCCCTCCAAATTCCTTCTTATTACAAGTACGGTAAAGACTTGTTGAATGCTTGCGATGCCAATAAAGATGGGCGTGTCGATTTTCATGAGTTCAAGCGTTATATGGACGAAAAGGAGCTTGAGCTCTACAGGATTTTTGAAGCTATTGATGTTGAACATAACGGTTGCATTTTGCCTGAAGAGCTCTACGATGCTCTTGTTCGGGCAGGTACTTCAAATTTCTGGCTGCGTATTTTTTCCATTTATTGTTTAATCACTTTCGGAAACAGGAGTTACTACATTGATCGTATTGCTCTATGGTTTACGGATTTCTAAATGCAACTACTTCTAAATTCTTGATCCCGAATTTGTAATCTTTTTATGTATTTGGTTATGAGCTTGTAGTTTGCAGGTTTTAAATGTATGATCAACAATCTTGAAATTCTTATGTAATGCTTTTACCGAAGTTTGCTAAGCGTTCATGAAATGATGTTGTTAGGAAGGGTGCTGTCAAGTTTTGCTTAAATGGACATTTTCACGGTTTCTCTATATTGGAGCAAGCTTTTGTAGATATTGCAGGCGTAACATGATGTAGCTTGTTAATGGAGGTCACTTAGATTCATTTATATTGGTGAAATTCAGTTGGTCGTGTTAGCCTTTTGTTGTCTTGTATTTTCTACATGCCCTGCTTCTAATGAAATCCAATTATGAAGTCTATGGTCTTCTTTCTAACAAGTTGTTTTCATTCTAAAGCCGCGCCAGTCTCTCTTTTGTAGGGATTGAAATTGATGATGAGGAACTTGTACGTTTTGTTGAGCGAGTAGATAAGGATAACAATGGAGTTATAACATTTGAGGAATGGAGAGATTTTCTTCTGCTTTACCCCCATGAGGCAACCATTGAGAACATTTATCATTACTTGGAAAGGGTATGCCTGGTCGATATTGGGGAACAGGCTGTTATTCCAGGCGGCATCAGTAAGCACGTTCATGCTTACAGGTATCTGATTGCAGGAGGTGTTGCCGGAGCAACATCTCGTACTGCAACTGCTCCTCTTGATCGTCTAAAGGTTGTTTTGCAAGTACAAACAAAACGAGCTCATATCTCACCAGCAATAAGGGATATATGGAAGGAGGGAGGAGTCCTGGGATTTTTTAGAGGCAATGGATTAAATGTCATGAAAGTGGCTCCAGAAAGTGCTATCAGGTTCTACACCTATGAACTGCTGAAAGATGTCATTGTTAGAGCTAAAGGGGAGGGAGATAATGCTCATATTGGTACTGTAGGCCGTGTTATTGCCGGTGGCTTAGCAGGTGCTGTGGCACAAACCACCATTTATCCTTTAGATCTCGTGAAAACTCGATTACAAACTCATGTGTGTGAAAATGGAAAAGTTCCTAATCTTTGGGCCTTATCAAGGGATATATGGGTTCAGGAAGGACCCCGGGCGTTCTTTAGGGGTCTCATTCCATCTGTCCTTGGGATTGTCCCTTATGCAGGCATTGATCTTGCTGCATATGAAAGCTTAAAAGATATGTCAAAAAAATACATTCTTCATGACAGTGGTAAGGCAAATAAGTTTTCCATTTGACTGAATTTCCTTTAAATGATTTCCTGCAGTGTTACTTTTTTGGCTGTCATATGCTTACTTTTATCAAATCCTGAAAGTAGCAATCTTCTTTGTAGAACCTGGTCCGCTTGTGCAACTGGGATGTGGGACTCTGTCGGGAGCTCTAGGGGCAACCTGTGTCTATCCATTGCAGGTGGTTAGAACAAGGTAATCTATGTTCCAAATTGAATGGATATCTGGTTCATTTTGTTCCCCGTGAAGCCTAATTCTGTTATTGTCTATCAGAATGCAAGCTCAGCGCTTTAACACAGACACTGCTTACAAGGGAATGGCAGATGTGTTTCGGAGAACATTTAAACATGAAGGGATTAGGGGATTATACAAAGGGATATTTCCCAATATGCTCAAAGTAGTTCCATCTGCAAGCATTACTTATATGGTTTATGAGGCAATGAAAAAGAATCTGGCTCTTGAGTAATGGGTATGCTGCAGTATGGTATCGTTAGTATCATTGACATGGCTGACTGTCATACTTGACAGATTTTTAGAGCTGGTCTCATAATGAAGATAAAGGAGAAAAATATGAGAATAAGGTTACTGATTGGGTAGATTAGAGAATTGTTTCAAAAGATTACAGAAACTCTTGCTATTGCCACGTACATTAAAGGACATCATCAATGAAATGTGTCCACCATTTGTTCTTGACGTGAAACGACTGTCAAGCTCTGTGCATAGGGGCATTTGACTGTATAATATAGAGGCATACAAACTCAAGAAAAATGATCAATTTTGTAATTCTTTTCACGAGTAGTTGCTCGCGAAATCCATTTGACACATGGTATATCATGTGTTCCTTGTATTACATGCCTTATGCTTCTTCAGTGCATTCTGTTTATTTTTATCCTTCTAACCCGGAATATGCAACTTGTCACCGTTTGAAATGCATCAATACACAAGATGTTGATGTGAAGATTGCTGTGTTTTGGCCATCATTAGTTTCTCTATGCCGTATAATTTTTGTTTTCCTATGTTAGTGCAAGAATGGGTTTGTACTGTTGGACTTGGAATTTGATAAATAGTATATAGACAAACCCCAGCCGCTCACTGCATGTCATCCATAGGCTTTGATGCTTCGTGCCTTGGATGCGTACCCATTACAAAAGCAAGGGATATATGAACTTCCAGTTATTCCAAGCTTAGCAAAAGAAGTGTAGCAGGTCAAGGACAGGAATAATAATATATTCTGTCATGCTCCAAGCTTACACTTTTTTTTTTTAATGTTCCTTGCTTCATGTACTGTTGAAGACCTATCGCTCTTGTTATATTGCATCTTTGTTAGAATTAGCCTTTCAAGTGAAACACGTATTAAAGGGTACTTAGAACATTTAATAATTTATTAAAGGGCCTTTTGGCTATTACGATGAGAAGTTTTAAAACTGATTGATAGATAATGGTTTTTTAAAAAGTTTGGGTTTTGTCGCTGTCCATGGGTTTTTCTTCTCACAATATACCATCAAGTACATAAGTGAGATAGAAAGGTTTGGAAGGAGATAGATTTGATAAGGAGTTTATGTCTGTCAATCGTTGCCACGTTACTGAGGAAGGTCGGCATTCCTAAACTATGTCCTTTTATTAGAGTAAAATTATGAAAATGAATGTACATATGAGTTCTGTGACTTTCCACATCCTGCTATATTTATGAAAATTACTTGCATGCGGTGTCAGAGTATTGTTTTGAGAAATTCATGGTTCTCTTTACTACAGAATTCTTATAATTAGGAGAATCTTATGAGCCCTAATTTGAAAGATTTTTTGAAAACCCTAAATTTCGTATTTTATATGTTTGTGAATTGTATCCAAAACCTTAGGATTTGATGATTGTGAATGTTGAATTGATGCCCTATATGTATGAAATAAAAAAAGAAACAATATTTAGGGGCGAACAATGTTAATAATAATTTTTTAAATCCAAATATTATGTTTAAATTTCAATTACTCGTAATTTGATGCTAATGAATTGTAATATTATGGATAATTGAAGCTTATTGCTATATAATATTTTGAATTCGCTTAAAGAGGGTTAGTTTATTTTATAGTTCATTAGAATGAATGTAAGTAATGCATATACACAATTAATCGTGTTTAAACATCCAAAGAAGTTAAATATTTCTAGTTGGTACATGTGTGATTATCAAATTATGTACATATTAACATTATTTAAAAGTATGGTAATATTATTGGATTATCCAAATGTGAACATTAATATACAATTTATGAAGTTTTTCTGAATATGTGTAGCAAGTTGTAATATGACTCAAAGTATTAATGCTAAGTTTTAATTTCTTATATCACTTATTCCCATGCACCCAAATCTCTCATCTATTATGATATTTAATAGACTGAACTTCTTTGAACAGAGTGAACAAATCCATTTCTACCTTGGGGTTTTAGCCTTGGATTTGGCACTTAGAATTGAGAAATTAGACATACTGAATTTTTTGAGCATTAATGAGGAGAAATTCCATTTTAACATATGGGAAACGTTAAACAAATTGAGTCTGATGAATATGAAGATGATAATTGTTGGTAATATTAAGTCTACTCTTCTCAAAACTAAAAATGATAAGGAATTACTTAAGTTTATGGATGAGCACTCATATACTATTAACATCACTCTTATTGGGACTCTTATGGGTATATTGACCACCATAAAATTTGATGGAACACACACTCTAAATGAACACATTATTAAGATGTCAGACATTGCAGCAAGACTTAAGTCTCTAAGAATAAAAGTGAACGAGAACTTCCTTGTGAAGTTCATCTTGAACTCATTATTGTCTGAATATGGTCCCTTCCAAATGAACTATAATACAATAAAGGACAACCAAAATGCGCATGATTTGCACAATATGTTGGTTTAGGAAGAGACTGGACTCAATAGCTAAGGAAGCCACTCCATTAATTATGTCAAGAATCAAGTAGCTAGTAAGAAAGGTGGAAAGAAGCATGAGAAGAAAGTGAAGGTGTAACACCCCTATTAGGGGTTAGAAAATTTAGGAATTTACAGTACATCATATGCTTTGCATAATTGAGTATTCGCTAATATATGCATATGAATTTTGACTTGTTAAGTACTATGTAATTTATTGTATGTTTGCTGGGATTATTTACTGGAAGTTTTCGTATGCTTTGGTTTGTTATACTGTTTTGTGTGACATTCATATATCCTTCCAAGGGGTATGGGGGTGTTACATAAGGTGTGAGTGCATACCACCAATTGTTCATCGAGACCTATCAGCCAATAATTTTATAGTAGATTTAGACTATGAAGCTCATATGTCTGATTTTGGCACAACTAAGCTTCTCAATTGGGACTCTACAAAGTGGACTAGTCTTGCAGGCACATATGGATACATTGCACTATGTAATATCTCTTGATTTTTGTCTTTAGTTACTAGAATACATTATACTTTTAAGATATGGCATATATCCTTGATACTTTTAAGATATGGCATACATCCTTTTATTTTATTTTAGCATTTTGGCTTATTAATTGAACCTATAAGATACTAATTAGACACTGATAGCCAATCACTAATCCTTATGTTTGACTTGGACTCAAAAATTTATTGGGGGATAATCTACTAGTTGTGATAGAGTTCTATCTCTAATTGACGTGTATCTTTGCAAAAGATGGTGTGAATTTGGCTTTTGTCTATCTAAGTGTCTTTTGATTTGTTAGAGTGTTGTGTGTGTCGTGTGCCATATGGTCTTCGATTGGGATTATTTAAGCTGACTATTTTGTGTGAGTGAAGAACCTTGGGGTTCTTATTTTTGATATTGAATCGTTGGAGTAGCACACAATTGGGAGTGTCTTTCTTTATACGTGTGCGTGTGTGTGATTTCAAACTTGGTAGATTCATGCTCCTGTATTAATTACTTTTAAAGTCACTTATGCTAAACCTTCATTCATTGGAGTGGCTTTCTACTGGGAGGTATTTGGGCACTGTGTGTACGTTCTGTTATGTGTCGGTTGTTAACTGAGCAGCCGTGGTTTGATTCTAAAGCTAGCGTAGATCAATCCAGCTGGTGGACAATTATTCAGACATATTTCGTGAAGCTGAACATAGGGAAGGTTCTTTTATCTCAATTGTATTGCTATTCTTTTCTTAGTTGATTAATCACTTCAGTTATTTTTATTAATTGTCTTTCATTAAGAGTAGCAGAGAAAAATCCTCTGTCGAGGTTAACACGAGTCGATCATATTATTGGGTGTGAAAATCTTTGACGGGAAGTGAGGTTGAGAGATAGTTTCAAAGGTTGTGTGAGTTGGGTTTGAAAGCCCTTGTGTAAATGTATTAAACTTTCGTAAAAGTGATTAAGCTAGGTGACGACCGATTAGATGTAGGCAAGATGCGTCGAACTGCGTTAAAAAATCTTAGTTTTATTTATCTTCTGTGCTTTTAATTTTCTGATTTTTGTGTTTGTCAGAAAAGAATCGGAAAGTTTGCAAAACATTACACCCCTTTGGATTTTTCAATTGGTTTCAGAGCAAGTCACCAAATCAGAACTTGGTAGCAAGTTGGTGCAGATCTAAGTTTTGCAAACACGGTTACAAGAGAGAGTGCATCGATCACCAGACCACCACTATTGGACGACTCTGACTGTCCTACATGGAAATCATGGATGAGAGTCTTCATCCAAGCTCAGGTATAAAAGTTTGGCATTCGGTAGTACATGGGTGGACGCTTCCATTGATTACTGACGATAAAAGATAAACAGTTCAAAAAGATCCATCTGAATGGACAAGAGCCGAAGAAGAAAGTGCACTTGGAAACTCACAAGAAATGTATGCAATTTTTAGTGTTGTAGAAGAAGGACACTTCTCAATGATATTAGCCTGTGAATCAGCTAAAGAAGTGTGGGATGCTTTGTAGGCTATTCATGAAAGGTCCAAACCTATGATAGCGTCAAAACTACAGATGTTATTTGTGAGGTTTGAAGAACTAAGGATGGATGAGAATGAGACTATTGGGGACTTTCACGGAAGATTGCGTGATATAGCAAATCAGGCACATCAACTCGGGAAGAAATATTTCAATATGAAACTAGTCAAGAAGACATTGAGATCACTACCTCTAAGATTTATTCCGAAAATTGTAGCAATCAAGGAGTCTCATGACATTAATGACTTATCGTTAGAGAAGATAATTGGGATTCTTACCAATTTTATAATGAATTTATTGAGGGGCAGATAAGAAAAGAGCAAGGGATTGGCACTACAAGCTGAAACTGAAAAGAGCATAACTGATATATATATATAAGATGAATCTGATGAGAACGAGGATTTGGTTTTGTTAACACAAAATTTCAGCAAGTGGCTAAACAAAATGAAAAAAGACAGACCCAAGTTTAGACAAAGCGGTGGAAGCTCATTAAATAACAACTTTAAACAACAAGTTAGGACTCAGAAGGGTGAAAGAAAGATGAGGAGAATCCAATGCCATGAGTATTAGGGATTCGAACATATGCAAGCGGAATGTGCTAATACCTTGAAGAAGAGAATAGGAAATCTTTTACTAGCACTTGGAGCGAAAATGAGTCCGAAAGTGAATATGGTAGTGAAGAAGAAATTACAAATGGTGCTACATTAGTTGTTATATATAGAAAAAATCCAGTTGCATGCCTAATAGTAACTAAAAAGGAAGTAATTGAAGATGATAAAGGGGGAAATCAGAAAATTTCAAGAAAATGGAGATAGATCAGGTCAAGGTTCAATATCAGATTAAGACATTGATGAAAGTGGTTCAAATGATAAAAGAAAGAATATTTACTAGGCTTACGAAATGATGTATGAAAAATGGGTGAAAACATTTAGAAATAACGAAAGGTTGAAGGAAGAAAGCTTCTCTATAAAGAACACCATCCAAGATTTAGCGAAGAAATTGATGGTAGCTTTAGACGAGCTCGGTGAAGCCAGACTAAAGTTAGCAAATACTGAAAAGGGTTTGAGAATGCTAAATGGAAACACAGAAAAGTTAGAAAAGTTTATTGAAATTGATAAGGTTAAAGGGGATCTTTAAGACATTGGTCACAAAGGTGACTGCTCCAAGGTGAATGATGAGAAAATTGATATACCCAGATCTTTCCAAGAGGAAACATCGAGGAAGAATAGAAGATTTGTTCCCACATGTCGTTTTTATGGGGTTATTGGGCACATAAGGTCAAAATGCTACAAGTTATTGCAGATATTGTTTCAAAGAAGCCAAAACCTAAGGACCCCATATCCATCACATAAATTTCAGAATCAGCCTTTAGTACTGGAGTCCATTTAGGTTAAAAAGAGTCAATTGCAAGCTCTCATAGTTTTTAAGTCGATGAAGGCAACTCAGTATAATGGTTGGTATTTTGATGGTGGTTGTTCACATCACATGACAGGGGAAAAGAATTACCTAACCGATTATTGGAGTTGTATGGATGAGCATGTGACTTTCGGAGATGGGAAGAAGGCTTCAGTGATTGGTAAAGGAACATTATTCGTGATTGGATTGCCTCCCCTCAAGAATGTGCTCCATGTCTGTAACATCCCATTACCTGTGGGAGGGTTAGAATGGAAAATGTGAGTGATTAATGAGAGTTAGTGTAACATCTCGTCCCCATATTGAGGGTTAGGACCTGAACTTTCAGTACTTGTGAGCTCAAAGAGAAATTGAGACAATGTATTTGTCCTACTCATGCATCATGTTAGCATATA
>JANVCL010000007.1:15532043-15555745 GCA_026546855.1 Erythroxylum incrassatum | reverse complement strand
TTGAGTTTATGTATGATTATGGAATTGGATTATGTAAGTAAATTATGGATTTATGTATTGAGTTGAGGTACAAAGTTTGTGTATGATTATGGGATCGATGATATTAATGAATGCGAATTATTGAAGTGTTAGGTATAGAATTGCGATTGTTTGTGTTTGGATTTCCGGACGGGAGGTCCAATGATTTGGAGTTTATTTGGGAAATTTTAGAAGTGTGTTTTGTATCATTTGCAGATTTTTGGGTTTTAGAAAACGCAACCGTTATGCTGCCGAATTTTTTGTTAAAATGATTAAGTAAAGAATAAGAATAAAAATAAATGTTTGTTAAAGATGATTTTGAGATACGGCTTGATTAAGAAAAATTTTAGGAATTAAGCATTATTGAGGATGAAATTTCCAGTAGGGAGATTATATGAATTTGTTGGTTTTGATTAAGATGAAAGAAATGAAAAAGGGTGAAAAAAAATTACACCGGATTTCGAATTAGTCTATAGGTTTTCCAACGCAATACGGGACGTGGTTCGAAAATTTTCGTTACCGGATGTCAGACTTTGTTTGCTTCGATTTCGATTTCTGTACCAATTCGCTTCGATTTGAAATCCACTTTTTCGATTTTTCACTTTCGTGTTTGTTTCCGCTTCGGATTTTTTCTGCTTTATGCCCTCCGATTCGATTCGTGAATTAGGCTTTTGTTTCGGTTCCTCACTTTGTCCGTTCCTATGTTTTTCGATTTTCTGGTTAGGGTCCTGTCCCGAGATCGGGTCCCAACAACTCAGGCTTGTTCCCACATACTAGGTCAATTCCAAGATCACTATTTTCATATTGACTTTCATGTTTCGGCTATTAAAGGGGCTGACGTAGTTTTGGGAGTCCAGTGGCTAAAGCAATTAGGTCCAATTCTTTTAGACTATTCTACGTTGATATTACAATTCTGGGTTGAAGACAAATTAATCGAGATCCAAGGTACTCGTTCTCCAAAACTTGAATTTGCTACTACTCACTAAGTAAAACATTTTATTCAAACATCATCTATTTTTGAATTTTTTCATATTCAATTACAACCAACTTCAGTCTTTACTCCACCCAATAATCCTTCAATTTCCCAACCCATACAAACGCTCTTTGATCAATATCAATTTTTATTTCAAACTCCAACCACCCTTCCTCCTAGCTGTGATACTGATCACGAAAGTTACCTTCTTCCTCATTCAAACCCAGTGAACGTTTGTCCCTACCGTTATCCTCACTTTTAGAAACAAGAAATTAAGCTTCAAGTTCAACAAATGCTCAACACTAGAATCATCAAACCAAGCACCAGTCCTTATGCTTCACCTGTCTTGTTAGTAAAAAAAAAGGGATTTCATTTAGAGATTTTGCGTCGATTACAGGGCCCTTAATGCAGTTATTGTCAAGGATTATTTTCCAATTGCTACTATCGTCGAGCTGCCGGATGAACTATGTGATGGTCAATGGTTTTCTAAGCTTGAATTATTTCATATTTATCATCAAATACTGATGAAGGAGGGTGATACACACAAAATAGTTTTTCATACTCATTTAGGCCATTATGAATTTCGAGTTATGCTGTTTGGACTCTATAATGCACACTCTATTTTTCAATCCACCATGAACAAGTTATTCCAACCTTATTTACACAAGTTTGTTATCTTTTTTTTACGATATATTAATTTACAACCCAACATTAACAGACCATGTTAAACATTTGGGGACAACTTTTCAAACCTTGTTGTAGGGTTCCTTTCATTTAGAACTTTGCAAATGTCTATTCACGCAACATAAAGTGGATTACCTGGGTCATATTGTCTCGAATAAAGGTGTTGAACTAGACCCTTCTAAGATACAATCCATGGTTGATTGGCCAATCCCTCATTCCATAAAGGCTCTTCGAGGATTTTTAGGTCTCATCGGATTTTACTGACGATTTATCAAAGGTTAAGTGACGTTGACTGCCTTATTGGCATAAATCTTTTGAAAAAGACCAATTTTATTGGTTAGATGTGGCTTACTATGCTTTTCAGAATCTAAAACTGGCTATGACTCAAGCTCTAGTTCTCGCTCTTCCAAATTTAAATCAATCGTTTATGATCAAAGCTAATGCTTCAGGGTCTGGATTGGGTGCGGTCCTCATGCAAAACAACAATTCACTGGCTTTTTTCAACAAGCAATTTTTGTCCCAAGTTATCTTGTGTTTCGACATATATTCGATAACTGTATGTCATCACCGCCACAGTTAAAAAATGGTGGCACTACTTGTTTGGTCACCATTTCATCTTCCTTACTGATCATCACAGCCTAAAGGAACTGATGTGTCAAATCATTCACACACCAGAACAACAAGCTTACTTGGTTAAACTTATCAACTAGAATTTTGAAATACAATATAAAAAGGGTACTACAAATAAGGTAGCAGATGCACTATCACGTATTCATGATAATGCGACGTACTATAGTCTTTCCATCCCTAATTGTCTAATCTTTTGATCAGTTGCGGGCTAAACTTTCACAAGAACAAGAGTCGCAATGCCTTATTCACTCCATCCAACTTCAACCGCATTTACATGAGCATTACCAATATCGAAATGGTCTAATTCTTTATAAGAACATAATTTGGCTAAGTTTTGCTAGTAAGCTTAAAATGGATATTTTGCAAGAGTATCATACTTCTCTTACAGAAGGCCATATAAGGGTTCCCAAAATATTAGGTCATCTTTAAGGGAATTTTTATTGGGATTCAATTCATCAGGATGTCAAGGACTTTGTTCGGCAATGCCTTATTTTCCAACAGACAAAGTATGAAAATAAAAAACCAGGGGGCTTGTTACAGTTATTACTAGTACCTACATCTCCATGGGAGGCCTTAAGCCTTGATTTTATCATTAGACTTCCTCTTTCAAATGGCTAATGTTGGACCCTAAATTTATTTATTTGTTTGTTTATTTGATCTTAGAATTGAGTCCATTAATTTAGCAAACATAAGTAGCAATAAGAATTTATAATAGAAATGTTAGAATTAAGTTAGAGCATAGTATAGATTAAATAGACTAAGGAGCTAATAGACATTAGGTTAAATGAGGAGGGGTAATTTTGGAAAGACAAGAGAAAATGTTGTCTTGAATAAGAGAGAAAAGGGAAAAGTCATGAGTAGGAAGAAAAGAAGAAGAGAAAATGCGAAAAAAAAGAAAGGAGAAGAGAAGAGTGCGTGGAGAGGGTTGGAGAAGCTAGGAAAGAAAGAAAGAAAAGGAGAAGGAAGAAGATTTGGCTAAGCTTAAGGTAATTTTCATCATCTTTCCTTCTTGCTTAAGTAGGAAAGGAATTGGGGAAATGGGTTTTGTGTTGGAAATGAAGAAGAGAAAGAAGAAACCATTTTTCATTTTCATGGATTCCTAAACTAGGTTTTTGTTTTTCTAACCTAGATAGACTAAGGGTAGGTCAAGTTTAAGCTTGATTTCATCATTTTGATTATTAAAGTTTTATGAATTTCCATTTGAATGTCGGGTTGAATGAGAATTTGGTTTGTTTTAGGAAACCAAGAAAATCTTACCCAAGAACAAGAAGAAAGGCACAATTGAACTTGGACTTCCAAGAAATTTAGGTGGGTAATATATTTATAGTTATTGTTGAGATAGGCAATTTGCTTACATGTGTGTATATGCTTAACTGCTTGAATTTGAATTGTTGTGAAAGATGGAAATTGTATTATGTTGTATTATTATGTCATGCCATGAAAGATGCTATGACATTTTATATATTTGAAAAAGAGGAAAAAAAACAAACATGAGATGCATGAAAGTATGAATATATATGATGAATCGAATTAAACATAGAATTGCTTGTACTGGAAACGACTAGAAGAGAGAAACCATTTCGTTCGTCACATGCACGTTGACTTAGGCCTTCTCCCGGCTGCCCGTTTATGACATATAAGATCCTAAGACTGGACTCATTTAGTTCATGATATAAACTTTGGTTTCTCCATTTGGACCTATGGGACTCTCAAGCCATTTGTTGTGCATTTCAACTTTGAATTGTCAAGTATGAGGCATAATTGAGTGTTATGTTTTGATGTTTAAATGTATATGATATGTTTTATGTGATAGTATCCTTAACTATGAATCTTTAGTTAGAATTGTTTATGGCTTAATTGCTAGATTAAGATGAGATATAGATGGCTATAAATATATTAGCCACTGAGCTTTGTAGCTTAACCTATTATTTTTCCCTCCTCAGGTGCAGAACGAAACGATTATTGATCTTTGCAAAGCATCGGAAAAATCCAAGAAAACTTTCATTTTGTAACTAAGTTAGTAACTATTTTTGGGTGGTTTTATAAGCATATCAAACATGAGCATTCATTTGTATTTTGTATTAAGTTAGTGATGTGGTTGTTGACATGTAACTAAAACTATGTATAAACTTCATTTTGATTTAGTAATGAGATTATAAATGGAAGAAGTTTTGTTCGTATACTCATGTTTAACTTTTGGATGAGTTGCTAATTATTGTTGTTGGAAATAGAAGTGTAGGATAGAGTTGGATTGTTGGGTTTTGGGTTGCGAATTCAAGGGCAGCGAACCTTTCTTGAAGGTTTTTTCGTTTGATTTTTGGTAACTTCATTGCGGCAAAAGCATATTCTTCCTGAGACATGCTCGAATTTGATATGGGAACTTCGTCACGCCGAAGCTAGACTTTCATCACGATGTATTTGTCCCGAAGGGTTCGAGCAGCGAAGCTAGACTTTTGTCATAGTGTATTTGTCCCAAAGGGTGCGTTCGCTCGACTCTAAGACTTCACCTCAACGAAGCTAGATGTTGGCTGCGGCGAACTTCTCCCGAAAGATCCTTGAAATCCACCACTACTGTCGACAAGATTTTCTTTTTAATGGAAGTTTTCAACTTTCCTCTCGAATGATCTTTATCCGACTGCCTCAAATTGTCACCTCAGGATAAGTAACAGGACTTGGGCCTAACAGCTACTTAACCATCTTGGTTGTTGTAGATAGATTCTCCAAAGGTGCCCATTTTGGTTCATTAGCTCCTCATTAAACTGTTTACAAAGTGGCTCAGTTATTTATGGAAATGGTTAATAAACTTCATGGCTTCCCTCGGAGTTTAGTTTCAAATAGTGATTCAATTTTTCTTAGCAAATTTTGGTGTGAGGATTTCAAATTAAGTGGCACCGCATTAAAAATGTGCACTACTTACCATTCGCAAACTGATGGCCAGACGGGGGTTCTCAATCAAATTCTGGAACAATATCTTTGGTCGTTTATTCATTACAAACCATCTATTTGGCAAAAATTCTTACCTTGGGCTGATGGTCCTACAATGTATTAACTAAAGCTACTACTTGGTTCTCTCCCTTTCAAATCACTTATGGTAAGTCCCCACCTTCTTGACTCAAATATGTGTTGGGTTCCTCTTTAACTGTCGACCAATTTTTAGGCTCTCGCGATGAATTGATTGATTAAGCAATATACGACTTTCTCTCAATCATTGGGGTAGTTCAAAAAGAAGTCAAAAAGGATGGAAATGACTTCATCATAAATATATAATTGAAATAAAACAACACACTTTGGTCAAAATTTTCTATATGTTAGGTTCGTATCAGGGAGTACAATGAGAGGGGAAAGAGTGGGGATAAAAGAGAGGAGGAAGATATTAATCAAAGTGGGAGGATATAGTTAAGTTGTTTACGCACATATCATTTCCAGTGCTATGTCAATTGGTTTCCAGCTTTTGATTTTAGTAACAATGTATAATTTATGAATGTTGATTGTCAATTTCCTAATTTCGGGTGTATAGCAACTAGTAACAAGAACCAATACTGCCAACTAGGTTCCAAGCTAGTAGCATTAGGTCCTATTACACGCAATAGATGACTCAAATTAGCTCAAATTAACAAAAATTTACAAGATTTTAGGTTTATTAAGTTTAAGGTTAAATATATAGGGTTATTATAATCTTTGAGTTATTTTTTTAACATTGTCAAGTGTTAGGGTCCTACCTTTATTTTGATATAAATGTTAATGTTCAAAATGAGTTTTTTAAACCTATTTTTCGTAGCAAAAGGTTTTAAGTTCATAATTAACCAATTCAACCCCTATTAGATGTTATTAAGGAATAAGAAATAGTTTTTCATTAAAATTTCAAAAAAATTTGATTAAAGATCATCTTGGCACATAGAGGTGAATCATCATCTTCATATAGTCAAAAAGGCCAAACATTAGTAGAGTTTCCTTCTTTAATAGGAATGATCATTTATATTAGAAAACATAAACCAAGTTTTTTTGTTATGGTCAAAGGTATTGACCAGTAGGAAATTATTTTTAATGAACCATTTATTCCTCCTAAAACTATAAATGATAAATAAAAAAAGTTCCTAAGAAAAGAAAGATTGATATCCACAAGATAAAAAGAAAACCCATTTCCTTGAATAACATGTCTATTCACATTTTATTTTAATCATTATTAAGAAATAAGTTCAATAGATTATCAAATTATGAGATAGCACTTGAAATTTGGCATACATTACAAGTCAGATATGAGGTGACTAATTAAGTTAAATAGAGGAAAGTGAGCATAATTACATATTAATACAAATTATTTCAAATGAAGCATAATGAAAGTATTTCAAGTATGTACACTACATTCATTGACATACAAATACTCTTAATACTAAAGTTGATATTGTAAGAAAATTGTTTAGGCTCTTGCAAAGACATGAGAAGCTAAAGTGACTATCATATAATAAGCTAAGAATTTGAATGCACTAATATTGGAGGAGCTCCTTAGATCTCATCTCCCTTATAAAATGAGGTTTAAAGAAACATAAGAAGAAGAGGTAACTAAGAGAATAAAGCAGTTTGGCATTCAAGGATTCAAAGGAATAGTCAGCTGAAGAAGAAGATACATTTGCAAATGATAGTGAAAATGAAGGAATGGTGCCTAACAATAGAAAATACAAGTTCTTAAGTAAGAAGAAGCTCTCTGAGAGAAAGGAATTAAAAGAGGTTAAGTTTACTAACATCATTTGCTTTGAGTGTAAGAAACTAAGCCATATGTAGTGTAAATGCCCTTTTTAAAGAGGGCGAGAAACATGAAAGAAATGAAAAGAAGAAGATGAAAAAATAGAAAAGGCCCTCAAATTGAATATTGAGATTTTTTAATTAATTTAAAAGGTGAACATGTAAAAGAAGTTACTCATATGTGCCTCATGACTTATGTTTATGATACCTCTACCACTTAATCTTGTGACAGTGATAGCAATGTTGAGTTGTCATATGATGAATTGACTAAGAGCTTTTAAATCATTATCATGAAAAGAAATAAACCATCTTTTAAAATCAAAAAGGCTAAAAAATAGTTAGATACATGATAGATGCATATTTGACTATATTTACACACCCACGTTTGATGTATTTTGCATTATATTTTTTATTTTTATTATATATTTGGTACTTAATTCACTCCAAGTAAATTTATAGGTTATAATTGTCTTCATAGAGCAAAAGGAGAAGAATTTAGATGAAAACATGACATAAAACAAAGATTTGAAGCAAGGTAGAGATACTTGGACATGTCTACGCCTGTGTTAGTCTTTTAGCCAGTTCAAAATCATGAATTCTAGAAATTTTAGAGTATCTCCCAGAACCCTAAAATTTACTATAAAAAGATGTGAGTGAAGGCCAATTAGGGGAGAAATCTTTTGGAGCTAATTCTGGATGTGAAGAGTGTGAAGAAGGGACAATATTGATCTAGAGACATGGAGAACACAAAGAAATCGTCAAAAGATCTAGTAGATTACAACATCAAACCTCAAAATTGCAAAAACATTTAATAGAACTCTTTGTTTTCTATTCGTTTTTCTTCCTATTTGTCATTGATTTTGTTCTCTATTATGTGAAACTAAATGCTTTTTAGTGTTTAGGTGTGATGAACCCTAGTTAAGATAATAATATGTTTTGATTCTTTTATTTAATGCAATTGTTTTAATTGATCTATTGTAATTCAATTATATGTTTATGCCTGTTTTAATAGATCAATAATATATGATTTCATAACATAAAGATTGAGAAATCATGTGCATGAATAGATCTACCATAATTGAAAAGAGCTTATTGCAAACCTAGAGGTAGGTCACCATAAATCCTTTGGATTAAGGTTAAAGCAGCAGAGGAATTCTCAAATCGATAAAGCAATCCCAGAAATGTTAAACTAAATGATTTCATTTAATAAACCTATGGATTAGTTATTAGTAGTCTCGAGAGAGTTACTAATATAAGATAGGAATTTCCACGTTCCAATAGTCAATAAAACAATTGTATGATAAAAAGTTAATTATCTAATGGTTTTAGGGGAACTCATTGCCTAGACAATAATCTTTGATATTGAGTTTTCTAAGTGATTTCCTTTATTTATGTGTTTATTATTGTTTCCTATTTTATTCTAATTGTTTAAGTTTTATTTTCTTTGTTAAAATCCAAAATCCAATGTGTAGGCTAGATAATAGGAGAAAGGTAATTATGAGGAATCATTGTTTTTGTGGGATCGACTTGTACTTGTTTGTGCTTGCTACAACTATGTCGTGAACTTACAACTAATTCAAATATTGACAACTAAAATAAATCAATCAAGTTTTTGGCACCGTTGCCAAAGATAATGATATTAGGAAAACTTAGATGCTATTACTTTAGCCATTATTTTTTATATTTATTTTATTTTTATTATATCATATTGTATTCTTGGCCTATTCATTTCATTATGTTTTAAACTTCTCTACATTAACAATGTGTTTGTGGCTTATTTTAAGGATTAAGGTTTAATTTCATCACCACAACTCATAGTGGAAGGATGGAGCAAACAATCCTTTAATGGGAGTTAGGACATGTCATCTTAATATGTAACATCACCATATGGGAGAGAGAGGTTTCCTGACATGTTGCAACATTTTTTGGAGTAATTATTACAATCGTGAGTGTCGGGCACTAACTTATATATGGGAGTAACCGAGCATATACAACCAACCTTAAAGTGCACAATACGAGAATAGTTATAATTCAAAATGGAGCAATTCTTATGTTTATAGATAGAATGATTACACTCCAACTGAATATTTACAATACCAAGCACCTCAAGTTAAAGAGCTAAATATGGAAGATATAAAAGACAATTGTATTAAAGAATCAATCATGAGGCATCAGGAAACAGAGGCTCGTATACAAAATATGGAGAAAAAAATTAACCAGCTGGTGAAGATATTATTTGATAAGATGCAAGGGAGTTTGCCTATTCCTACTAAAACAGATCCTAAAGACCATAAAATGGAAAATCAACCTTAAGAGTGGAAACAAGCTTCTAGAAGAAGAAGAAGAAGAAGCCTCTATTGAAAAAAAAAAGGAAATAAAGAAGTGGCAGGAGGTAATTGAAGAATATGAGTCAAAAACCTTTTTTTAGGACAAAGAAAAAGAAGAGTGGACAAAGGTGGGTGTTGAGGAAGAACTAGTAGAGGAACCAAATAAGGAAACTACTGATGAGGAATTAATAGCCACCTAAAGAAAAAAGTTTTCACTTCCTTTAAGACAAACTGCTTGTGTTAACTAAAGATTTAGGGAGTTTTGTTATTCCTTATGCTTTTAACATTTTTTATTAAAAAGGAATTAATGGAGTCCATTAGTGTTATTAATCTAATCAATCATGTCCTTATGATTATCCTGCAATAGTGGCTTGCTTATAGGGTACTAAACTACCTTGTGGAGAAACGGGAGGAAGCAATCCATTGATCATAGATCTAGGTTAAGGGTAAAAGTGCAAGGTACGTCGAGCTAACAACGTTAAACAAGCACTACATGGGAGGTAAACCATGAGTTAGTTGGCAATACACCTTTAAAAACCTTAACCCTTATAGATTTTCACTCTTTCCCTTTTTCTCTCACATCATGTCATTGCCCATCACATTTTCCAACCAATTTAATGACACCCAAGTAAGTAACTTTGTCCATTTCACTTATTTATACATGTTTAATTGGGTGTTTTGCTTTATTTTGGAAATTTTGACTTAAAAATGTTATAATTGAGGATTTGGAATTTTGAGTGAATTTATGTGATTTTATGCTTAAATATGGTTTAATAGTTAAATTTAAGTCTTACACAATTTCTTTTATGATTCAATTTGTGTAATTGCATGTGAATTGGGTTAAAATTCAACTTCAATTGTGAGTGTGCAATTTTTGCTAACTAAGTGTTTAATTTTCAAATTTTTACATTGAATTAGGTTAATTAGTTATTTCTGTCGTTAATTAACAATGGATTTATGTGTAATTGCATGAATTTAATGTGTAATTTGGTCAATTTTGTATAATTTTTAATTTAACGTTTCTAATTTCAAATTTAGGGTTAGAATTTGTAATTTAACAATTAAGTAGCTTCATTTGTTAATTACAATATTTTTAATTTAAATTTTGAGATTAATCAGTTCATTAGTCAATTTTGTAATTACATTTATTTATTTGTTATTAATTTATAAATTATTTCTATGTGCTTAATTTTTTGTTGTTAGTTTGTTTTTGCATTTAATAATTTAGTAAGCATAATCAATTTTAAGTGTGAGGAAAAGTGTATTCTTGTAATTTATCTCTAAATTTTCTCACACTTATTCAAAGTTGCAGGCACAATGACAAGATCATGGCGAGAAAGGGAGACCCTCAAAAAGAGACAACGAGGAGAAGGTTCTTCAACTAAGGTCTAACCCCTAGAGCGGCCGTAGAAGTTATTGTTCAATGCTGGGGCCCAAGAGGAGCAATACCAATGGTTGAAGGATAAAAAGTTTAGTACAAGCAAATTCATCGACTAGGAGGCGTTGGAGCAAGATGACTTAGCCTAACAAGTTCAGGACCCTTTTGACTTTGACGCATGGTTCCAACTCTTTAAGATTGTAGAACCTTCTTATAGAAAGCTAATATTAGAGGTCCTCTCCACATTCTTTGTGGAGAGAGGTAGCTATGATAGGGATCAACCTAACACGATCCAATTCTAGATGATGGGAGACATGTTCCAGAAGAGCTATCTAGAGTTTTCCATCATAATGGGTCTATACAACCAGGAGTATATGGGGACAACAACGTATATGAAACTACAGATTAACTTTTTGTACATATTATCTCCGTAACACTTATGGCAGACAATTAGTATAGAGAACGATTACGACCCAAGCAAATCCAATGTATCTACACTGCAACATCCTATGCTTAGATACATCTATGGTATTCTAAGTCATATACTGGGCAGTCAAGGTGACAATTGGGGAGTCATCGGGAACATAAATGTGTATCACTTATAGAGCATGGGTGAGAGGATGCCAATCAACTTAAGGCGTGCACTTGCCCAATTCATCAGATGTCAGAGCAAAGAAAGAAAGGTAGGCACGATCTATATTAGGCTTTATGTTACCAGACTGGCACAACAGATAGGAGTATTTGATTTGTAAAACCTCGAACTTTTCTTTTCACATGTCTATAAAATTTCATTTCGTGTGAATGATGTTTCCAGGAGAATGTAAATTTTATTTTCTTTAAAAGGTGCATTGGGGACCTAACCCTGAATGATTTAACAATACTTAAGATAAGTATTAAAGTCAAAAGATAGTCAAAAAATATTGAAGTTGACTGGTCTAGAAATGGACCAAAAATAAATTCGATCAGGTAGATTTATGGTAGATTAAGACTGACCTTGTTTTAAATTATCATAAAGTAAATTGGAAACACTTTTAGGTTGAAACGTAAGGATATAAACCAAGCATGAGAGAATCAGCCATAGTTAATGATACTTAAAGTAAATCAATCTAAATTATATGTTGATATGTTTAGGTGTAACATGTTATTAAGTGGACATAAAGTTTTTGTCAAAATTGGACAGATTTAATTATTTTGGACAAGAAATAATACATGTACATGTGAATAAGCCTTAAGTGGCAGCTGTCACATACATGAAGAAGTCTTTATTATTTTGGAACAAGAATGAATGAAAACCTTATGCATGAAAACCTTATATTGCCACATTTATGAAGGAGTAGATGTGAGGGATACAAAATTCATTACACGAGAGACCAATTCATAGTGTGGACATGTGTCATTTTGGTGAGACAAAATCAGAACTATTTGTTATATTTAGGGGACAAAAATTGTTGTGGATAAGGTAAGAAGTTAAAGGATTAATTAAACAAAGATGATAAGAGATTATATAATGGACAACTATTAGAAATTTACCTTGCAACATGTAGGACAACCCTCTTCAACGTGTAGCATAAACAAGAATGATGGAGGAGCTGCTCCACCTTCATTCCACCGAAGCTTCACTTACCCCTTGGACAAGAATTGGTGTTATTAAATTGCAGTTGCTCCCTTCACACATAGATCTCCAAGTTATTGCCTTTAGGAAATAATTTCTGCATGTTGTTTAAGTCTCCAACTTGGACAACACCTCCATCAACGTCAACTACATGCAGGGAAAAGATGAGCAGCACGTTACCATCTGATTTTAGGTATGTTAAACCACTCTTGTCCATCCTCTTTAGCTAGTCATATGAATTCTTAAGCTAGAAACATGAATTTTTTTTATGAATTACGTGAATGATTGAGCTGATTGTATGGTTAAATAAAGAGAAAAATATCATGGTAAATGGAGAGGAAAACAACATATATATCCATATCTTCTGTATGTCGTTCAATGGTTATTAATTGGCAATATGTAGATGCTATATATGTGGCTTAATGGTTGTTCAATGGCAGCATGTATGTTGTACATAGCTCAATGGTTCAATGTAAGGAAAACATAATGTATATACTACATAAGTAATTTAAATGGAAAGAAAATAGTGTGTATAAATCATGGACATTGTTCAATGGTTGAATGAAAAGAAAATAGAATTTTAATCTTACTAAATGCTAAGAATTTGGCTAAGCCCTTTGTCATAAAATTTGTAAAAGAAGGTGGTAAGTTATGGATCTACTTGGTAGGTTTTAGGAACCCTTCAGAGGTCTCCCTCATAGTTAAGAAAGACAATAAAGTTTTCTCATCACCATAGACTCGAGACTAATAAAGGAAAAAGCATCAAACACATGAGGGTAGTTTACTATAAATGACAAACAATAAGTGTGTATTGAAATTGATTTGTTAAGATGGTTTTTACCTTACTTGAAAAGTATGTTTATAAATAATTCCATTGGTGTTACTGCTTGAATTTTAAAGTTAATCTTCATGAGGTTTACATATGCTTTGATTTGGCATCGAATTGAGTTTTAGATGCACTTGAAAACTAATGAGATGTACACATGCTTTGAATTGGCATTAAATTGAAATTTGAATATGCTTTAAATTGGCATAGAAATAGATTTTAAATATGTTTTGAATTGGTATTGAAATGAGGTATTAATTGTGATTTAGCCTATGGTACATTGTTAGGTCTTTATACATATGATTATATCAATCAGAGTATGTCCTAACGTGTATGGTAGTGTTTGGGGGGTGTCTGTCACTAACATGAGTAGTGTTGTGTCTGTCAATATGTCCTATGACTCGTCCGCTGAATGTGTGGAGTATATATTGTACTAGCATTGTTACGGGTAAGAAATGAAGAACTAACTCCGTAACCACTGATTTATATGTAGTGCTAGCATCATTACAAGTAAGCGATGTAAAACCAGCTTCATAACAATCAGTATATAGAGGTTAACCAGGCACGGGTAAGTGATGCAGAACCAGCTCTATGACCTTACACCTAAAGGTACTATTTGACTAAGAAAATTAGTGATAGACTATGTTTTAAAAAGAAAGTTTGTGAAAGTATTGATTGCCATTGCTATATACTTTATAACAAAAGTGGAATTTGATCTAAAAAAATTATATGTTTTGCTTTACATATGCATTGATCTTATCAAAATAAAAGAATGTGTTTTGTAAGAACGTTGATTATTACTTAAAAAGAAAAGAAATTGTTTTCTTTTATGAAGGTTAATATTTATATAAATGATTTTATTGGAAACCGATAATACTCACTGAGCTCGTTTAGCTCACCCTTTATTTTCTGTTTTTAAATAAAACCTCCTAGGTGCATGCTTAGGAGCTTCAATAGTAGGGACTTTATCTTGCGAGTAGTTAACTTTGTCAAGCACTACTATGTAGGCATTTTTATTTTGCCTTGTACATATTTTCTAGAACTACTGCATATCTTTAAACATGTTTTGGAAAATACATTTGTATAAAGAATGGATGTGTATAAAGGTTTTTAAATGGAATGCATGACTTTGTTTTAACTTTTCAAAGTTTATTGATGTAACTATTTGAGATTGCGTGTGAGTGGATTTGAAGTCCACAATTTAAAGTTGAGAAATTGATGTGATAATAGATGTGTTTTGAACTTTTATAGGGACTTCGAAATTTTTGGGATGTCAAAATACAACCGTTATGCTGCCCTAAAATTTTAATAAACTAAAAAATAAAACTTTATTGTTTTCATTTCTTATTGTGAATTAAAGTTTTTCCTTAACAAGGGCAATAGGCTTACTTCACGGGAACTTTCCAGTTGACTCGGATATCGACTGGAGAGCCACTGTAGAGCCAGGGAGGTCGCCTAGTTGTTACAGAATAGGGGCCTATCATGATCGCTTAGCACCGATGTGGCGTATGAGTACTATGGTTGCACTTAACCTGAAAGTGATGTAGCACATGTGCATGGTAAGCATGTTTTGGTATGCCACAGGTGACATATATAGACTTATCAAGGAACCTGAAGAGCTAACAGTGATGGGTGGATCTAGATTGAAGCAACTTGCATAGAACCAGCAATCATAACCATAAACACTGCCACCCAAGATGGGAGGTGCAAGACTAGAACTAGATATTCTGAGAGATCCCAAAGTTAGGATGCAACACCCAACTTAGCTGAAGATATCGCTATTGGAAAGGTAGGTGGCTTAGCTTTTGGGAACTTAGCAAACCCTCTGAATTCAATAAGCAGAGCTTCTAAAATAGGTAGGAAAGCTGGAGACTTCAGTTTAGCAGTTAGCCAGGCCTCATACTACAATTAGGTGGATGGGAGAGCTGATGTTATTAATGGCAAGCAGTTTAGGCATTAATTTCCAGCCTCAACCATATAGTGAGGGCTCTTCTTTAGTAGCTCCTTCACTGGTATAAGATTATCATCCCGAGAATTCTCTTTTATCAGACTAGACGGGGTCACATAATGAGGAAGATGCTTGATTTTTGCAAAGTTTTTCTGTTTTTTTATTAATTGTGTATTTCTTATTTTTTTATCTAACTTAATAGTTAATGATATTTTTGTTTCTTAATTTTTTGTTTTATTTTTATTTATTTTTATGTTTTAATCCCTTTTTTGTTCATGCCTTAGAAGGATGTAATCTAATATTAGATGGATTAAAATTAAAAAAATTGTCTTACTTAGGAAAGTACCACTTAACCTTCTCACTTATTTTACATACTTATACTATGTATATTGAGGAAAATGTAAAACTTTGAGTCGAGGGAAGAGGTTAACGATTTTAATGATTTTCTTAAGCTTATTATAATCGTAGTTATTAAATTTTGTGAATTGATATGTTAAATTAGTTCAAATATATCTATCATTACTTTATTCCATTATTGAATATTCATTTGAATTAGTATGTAAAAGGATGATAGTCAAAACAAAATTACTTTATAAGTCATATTTTTAATAATCATTGAAATAATCAAGTTAAATGAAATTGCATACTATTTACACATATATAAACCTATATTTTCGTGAGTTTTTGAGCCTAAGAGCAAAATTTGAAAATTTTTGAAGTTTTTTTATTTCTTTCATATATGTTATCATTCGTAGTTGAATGATTCCAGAACTTGCTGTTATTATGCATATTGAGACCATAATTACTAAATTAGAAGCATTGAAATGATGAAGGCACTTATTTTAGCCTATTTCTATGATTATTACCTTACCTTAATTTTAACTTTAGGAATAACCAAGTTGAGCCTTAGCCTTTTTCATTGTTCATAAACCAAATTATAGCCTTATTCCTATTTTACTTTGAAGCCTTTTATTGTTTTGAACCCTAAAGGTTATTTACATTACTTGCATTTTTGAAACTTAAAATTTTGAACAGTCCAATATTTATTTGATTATGGTATATGATGAATGCTCAAATTATTGACAAAAAAATGAGCATAGAAAAGAAAAGAAGAAAAATATATATTACCAATAGATTTATATTGAAAGGACCTATATGTATTGTAAAAATGTTATGTAGTGTTCTCTTTAGTAAATTTACTTCCAATTAACCCTTTTTATCATCCCAATCATATCTTACCTAAACCCCATTACAACTTATATAAAGAACTTTTAATTTTTTTTCTACTTTATAAATAAATGGTAGAGGTGATAATTTTGCAAGCCTATAGTAAGAGTTTTATCATGCATTGATTGAGAGTTTGATACTTTTCTCCCTAAACACTTGATTGTATGGAGTGAAATCTTGGTGAGGGTGTAAATGTCTATGCTTTTAATTTCAATAGTTTATTAATATGATTACTATTAATATTGAATTAGGAAGTTAGTTTTAGGATAACTTGAATCCAATTGTATGTTAATTTGATTAATCTGACATTCTAAATTAGAGTATAGATGGACAGGTTGAGATTAATGAAGGATGGATGTTGCATGATTTATAATTTTGATTATTATTTGCATAAGGACAAGAAAAAGCTTAAGTGTGAGGATGTTTGATAGATTTATATTTAACTATATTTACACACCCATATTTGATGTATTTTGCTTGACATTTTGTAGTTTTATTATATTTTCGGTACTTAATTCATTCCAAGTGCATTTATAGGTTATAATTGCCTTTATGAGCCAAAGGGAGAAGAATTTGGATGAAAACAAGACATAAAATGAAGATATGAAGCAAAGTATAGATACTCTACTGTGTCTATACCCGTATAGGTCTCTCAGCCTATGCCAAAACATGAATTCTAGAGATTTTGGAATATACACGACCTAGTACACTCCCGTGTATCAAATTGTGTATCTCTCAAAATCCTAAACTTTATTATAGAAAGACGTAAGCAGAGTCTAATTAGGGGAGCAAATTTTTGGATTCGATTTTAGACCTAAAGAACATTCAGAAAGGATGATATTGATCCAGAGACGTGGAGAATGAGAAGAAATCATTAAAAGAGAAAGGGAAATTTAGAATTATGAACTCTTTGTTTTCTATTCATTTTCTTCTTATTTATCTTTGATTTCATTATCTATATATGTAACTAAATGTTTTTTAGTGTCTAGGTGTGATGAACGTAGTTATGATAACAATTTTTTGTTCTTTTATTTAATACAATTGCTTTGATTAGTTTATGTATGTTCTAATATATCCACAATATTAGTACATAATATGATGTCATAATATAGAGATTGAGAAATCCTTTGTATGAATATCTACCATAATTAAAAGGAATTGATTGCAAACCTAGAGATAGGTCAATATAAATCCTTTAGATTAGGATCAAACCTAATCAAACCTAATAGCAAAATTCACAAATCGATAAAGCAATCCTAAAAACTTTAACCTAAATGATTTATGTTAATAAACCTATAGGTTAGTTGTTAGTAGTGTCAAGAGAGTTATTAACATAAGATAGGAACTTCCACAGTCTAATAGTCAATAGAACAATTGCATGATAAAAGGTTAATTATTTAATGGTTTTAGGGGATTCATTACCTAGACACTAATCTTTGATATTAAGTTTTCCTTTCTGTGTTCATTATTTTTTCCTATTTTATTCTAATTGTTTAAGTTTTATTTTTATTATTAAAATCCAAAATCCAATTTATAAGCAAGATAATAGGAGAAAGGTAATTACTATTAATCATTATCTTTGTGGATCGAGTCGTAGTTACCTATGTTAGCTACAAATATGCGTGCACTTATGGTTAATTCAAATATTGACAAATAAAATAAGTCAATCAATACATAATAAGTGAAAAACGAGAATTTAAATAGTATATTGCATAAAATCAAAATATTTAAGAGTATGTCCATATTTGAAAATCATAAGTTTGATGTGTCAAAGTATAAGAGTAAGATATTAAATAAAGAGATCGATGCTTTCAAAAACTCCTTTCCTAAGATCATTAAAGGAAATGAGAAGTTGGAGAGTATGCTAGAAACCTAAAAAGATCTCCAATGATATGTATAAGATTAGATATACTTATGAGATTGCATATAATACCAAGAGTACATTTGTTAAAGGGAAACCTTTGTGTAATAAAGAGCCTTTTCCTACGTCATAGAATGATTATGGTGTATCTATATCCAAACATGCATGTAATTTTTATGCACATAATTCGTCTTCTAATCTTTATTTAAGAAACAAGCCTCCTGCATCTATATTTTATTCTTAATATACGCCTAGAGTTTAAAATTGGTAAAGCAAGAATAAGCATAACTTCAACATAAAGCCACAAAGTATAATGTAATATCATTCTCTCATTTACGCCTTAACATTAATTTCTTAGTAAGAGCCAAGCTCCTACTTATAATAGGCCTCATTTCAATCATAACAGTATGACACATATCCATAACCCCTATAAGTATCAATCTATTAAGGGGATATATCCTATACAAAATGTTATGCCATTTTACTTTCCAAAAAGGGCATAAAATTCAAACAATATCCAAAAGAGAGCTTCCCATCACTCTTATATCCACCTAAGAATTCATTTATACATCAAAACCATAGGTCTCATAATCACAAAATCAATGCGCATCATATATATAACATAATATGTTATTATTATAGTGAACATAGGCATGTTGATATTTTTTAAGAAAATATTAATGAGTAAATCCTTAAGAAAATTTATTAAAAAGAACAAAAATTCACTAAGGATTCAAATGATTTGGTAGCATAAAAAAATTCACTAAGCATTCAAGTGATTTGGTAACATAAAACACATTGATTACTTTATTTTAAGGGTTCTTTTAAAAAAAGAAGAGTAAATGATATATAGATATTGGGTGCTCAAGGCACATAACTAATGATGGATCTAAATTTACAACTCTTAAAGATAAATATAAAGGATTCTTCGATTTGGAGATAATGAAAAGGATAATTGGAATTGGAAAAGTTTGTAAAAAAGAGCACACCATGATTGATAATGTGTTTTTAATAAATGGTTTAAGCACAATCTGTTAAATTTGAGCTAAGTTTGTAAGAATGGTTATATAATATGTTTTGAAGGAAAATCATGCAATTTTTTAAAATTGATGGCAATAACATTACTTTTCTAGGTAACAGATATGAAAATATCTATATAATTATTTTTTATCTCTCTAACCAAAGTATGAAGGGTTTAATGTCTATAAGTGAAGATATATGGATTTAGCCTAAGAGGCTTTGATATACAATTTTGGAACTCATCTATAACCTTAAGATCAAGAAAATTTTTAATAAACTTCCAAGTGTCAAATTTGAGAAAGACAAGGAGTGTAGATTTGTCAAATGGGAAAGCAATATAAGAGCTCATCAAGAGCAAAAATTTGGTGACTTCTAATAGACGTTGTAATTAATTCCTATTAATTTGTTTGAGTCTACTAGACCTTTTAGTTTAGGTGGTAAGTTTTAAGTATTTGTCATAGAATATGATTTTAGTAGGTTTACATCGGTTTAGTTCTTATCTAGTAAATATTAATGCTTCAGGGAATGTCAATTTTATCAAGGGTTTGATTGAAAAGAAAATTCCTATTGCATTAATTAAAAGTAATCATCGTAGAGAGTTTAAGAACTAAATATTTGAAGCTTTATATAGGAAGAAGAAAAAGATTAACTATTAAAAACATTTTCATTGCAAATGTTACATTTTGAACACTTAGGATAATTTAAGAAAGTTTGGTTATGAATCAGATGAAGGGATTTTTATTAGTTACTATTTAACTAGTAAAGCTTATATAGTGTTTAATAGGAGGATTCTTGTCATTGAAGAGTCCATGGATGTTATTTTTTTAAGAATCCAACTATCTTGCCTTCAAGAAAAGTCTTAAAGATGATGATGTAGGTATATCCAAGGTTTTGGATAAATTATCCTTTAAAGAGAACATAAATGATCATTGAGGAACTTCAAATGAGTCATGTAAGGGAGAAAAAATTGATAAAGAGCTTATAAGTGATTGAAATATTAAAAAGAATCATCCCCCATATCAAAATATAGTTGATATTCAATAAAAGGGTATTTACTAAATCACATCTTAAAGAATTATCTCATCTTTCTTTCATTCTCAAATTGAGGCTAAGACCATAATAAAAGCCCTTATTAATGAGATCTAAGTTCTTATTATAAATGAAGAGTTAAATCAATTTGAGAGAACTAAGAGTTAATCTTAGTACCTAGAACAAAAGACAACCAAATTATATGTACTAAATGGGTGTTTAGAAATAAAAAAGATTAACACGATACCATTATGAGAAATAAACCTAGATTGGTAGATAAAGGATATAATCAAGAAAAGGGTATAGATTTTGAAAAAACCTTTTGTTTAATGTCTAGATTAGAAGTTGTTCCTTTATGACCATAAGGTCATAGGTAAAATTCACGAAAACAACCTCTTTGTAAAAATACAAAGGGAAGGTTGCATACATTATGACCTTTCCCAAACCCCACAAAGTGGGGAGCCTTATACATTGGTTATGTTGACTTTGACTATCTAGATTAGAACTTGTTATATTAGCGCTTACAATTGCATCATACGTGAGTTTTATTTAAATGGTTTTATTCAAAGAGAAGTTTGTTGATCAACCTTTTAACTTTGAATTCATAATGTAACACCATATTCATAAAATTTCTAAAGCTTTATATAGATTAAAACAAGCTCCAAAAAGTTGGTAAAATAGGTAAAGTGAATTGTTAAAAAATAATTTAACAATTAATACAATATTTTTTATTAAAAAGAATAAGCATGAAAATCTAATAATTCAAATGTATATTGATGATATTATGTTGGCGCTACTAATGAAAAATTGCATAAAGAATTTTCTAAGTTTATGAGTAGGAAATTTGAGACGAGGACATGAGAGAGTTCAACTTATTTCCTATACTTCAAATCAAGCAAATGAAGGAGGCCATCTTTGTTAATGAAGACACTTACACTAAGAAACTACACAAGTGCTTTAGGATGGATAATTCTAAGCCATTAGTTAAACCCATAAGTGTCATGTCCAAGTTAAATAAGGATGAAGAGGGCAAGTCAATTGATGTCAATTTTTACTAAGGTATAATTAGTAGTTAACCTTACCTTACCATAAGAAGGCTTTATATCATGTTTAGTATATGCTTATGTGCTAGATTTTAGGCAAGATTCTCATCTATTAGCCGTTGAATCCACATATTTGGATGGTATTATGTCATTAGGATTTGGTATCCTAAGCATATATTCTTGATTGTTAATATGTCATTAGTCTCTTAAATAGAAATATTACTAACACATATCGATTATTACGAAATGCATTAACCTCATGGTTTACTAATAAATAAATTTTGGTTATATTATTAACTATAGAAGTTGAATATATGGTAGTTGATAGTTTTTGTGCATAGCTTCTATAGCTTAGCAAATTACCTAGAGCTTATAGCATGAAAATTTCCCCAAGATACTTATTAGGTATGATAATCACTAGTGCCACTCATTCCACAAAGAAATTTATGCATTACAAATCCAAGCACATAGAAATAAAGTATCATTTCAATAAAGATTATATGTAAAAATATAATTTGTTAAAATCTTACATCTACAGGCCCATTAATTGATGATAGGTATAGCATTATTAGTAGGAATGCAACATTACTGATGCATATTCTATTTGATTTATTGATAATTTATATGTTTATATGCATGTTTGATCACTTGAATTCCATTTAATTTAAGTTGGTGTTATTTTACTTCATTTTTATACTTTTTTTTTAGGTTTAGGTGTTCTATTTTAGGCATCTTTGGTTGTACTATAGGTTAGTATAAGCCAACCAAAGTTCATAACAAAGGCATTACAAATTCAACCTAAATGATGACTCATTTAGTTTGACATTATCTAGCCAAACATTTAAGGTTTAAACTTCTAACTTTCCCTCGTACCCCTCATTTCATCACATAAAAACTCTATTTCTTTTAAATTTTCCCTTAAATCAAATTTAGCTTCTCTCGAAATTCATTATCTAAAGTCAAATCATTGCTTTCTCCTTCCTCAGTTATATCCATCATTTCCCATTACATCTGGTAATGTTTTATGTTTATTTTATTTCATTTCTTATATAACAAAGGTGGTCTCCTATTGCTCCAATAAGTCTCAGACAATAATAACCACTCTTAAAGATCTCAGCAGCCCTCTAATATTGGTTTCCACGAACACCTAGACTCAATTTGATATTTATTTTGGATGAACCCAAACTACCCTTGAATTGGGAATTTTGAGAATTTATGATTTTTTATTGAAATTTTTTATTATTTGGCATTTCTTTCATGATTTATAAATTGTTTATCCTCTCAATTTGATGAAAACTCATTTTACATTGCATCACTTTTGACTTTATAATGTTTTAGGGTTTTAGAATTGGCAATTTTCAAAATTCTTAAAACTTATAAAGCTTTTCATAAAAATTGATATGTGTTTCATTCAATTGGAAGTTATTTGTTAACATTCAATTTAGTATAAATTTCATTTTTGTGTCAATATTGTAATATCCCAAATCACCTGCTCACAGATATTGACCGCTTTGGGCCTTGACCTAGCCAAGCCTTCACGGTTTTGCTTTTCCCGAGGCCTTCCCAGGAGGTCACCCACCTTAGTACTACTCTCACTCAAGCACATTTAACGTCAAAGTTTCGATGGGATCCGGTGCATTAGGCTATAAAAAACGTGCCTGTAAGGGAGAGGTATCCATACGCTTATAAGGCATACTTCGTTCCCCTCTCCAACCGATGTGGGATCTCACACTCTCCACCCCCTTAGAGCCTAGCCCTCTTTGGGGCCCAGCATCCTACGTTAGCACATCGAGACGGGAAGTGGCTTTGATACCACTTGTAACATCCCACATCACCCGCTTACAGATATTGTTCACTTTGGGCCTTGGCTCAGCTAAGCCCTCACGGCTTTGCTTTTTTCCGAGGCCTTCCCAGAAGGTCACCCATCCTAGAACTACTCTTACCTAAGCACATTTAACCTCGGTGTTTCAATGGGATCCGTTGCATTAGGTCATGGAAAACGCGTCTGATCGCGGCTCGTCGTTCGATCCTAAAATCGATCCTTGGAAACCGGTCAAAAATAATAAATACCAAGGATTGCAGTATAGGATGCAACCTCGGGTCGTCTCTCTATCAGAACCTAATGAAATGGACCTAAGCTAGCCTATATGTCATAAAGTGCAAGCGAAATTAGTAAGAAAACGGGGGTTTTGATTTTGAAAACATTAATAAACTAAAATGCATGTAAAAAGTATTTTTGGATTTTTGAAAATAGAAAATAAAAAGATTAAAACAAAAGATGAAATCCTCTTGAAAACGAGCTTTGGCTATCACAGTTCGAAACTAAGTGTGAATAGTAAACCTTAAAGGGCTATCTCTAAGTCCAGGGTTTTGATTAATGAACTCC
>JANVCL010000007.1:15489226-15504282 GCA_026546855.1 Erythroxylum incrassatum | reverse complement strand
ATTTTTTTGTCACTAATACAATCGTAATTGTGACAATTTAGTATCTTTCACAATTAAGTTGTCACTATTAATATAGTAATAATGACAACTTTTCTTTTATCACTAAGTTTTGTCATTAAAAGGCTATGCAATTTGGCACTAAAATAATTTTGGCGGGAATAAATTATAATGGTAACAAAACATGTTAGTAACTAATTTTTTTATTTGTTGCGACAAAACATAGTGTGGTCACTAATATTTTTTTCTTTTTGTTACGAAACGGTTAATTATCACACAATATTTTACTTATTGTGACAAAAAATTTTGACAATAAATATTCAATTAATTAGTGTCTATTTTATATTGTCACAATAACCGAACTATAACTACGGTCACAACTATTCGTAATTTAGTGACAATTTTTTGTGACTAACTATTTTTGTCATCACAAATACGATTTTTTAGTGCCAAGACAATTGATTGACACGATTGTTTGGATTATCTGTGATGATTTATATTTTTGTCACTAATACAATGGTAATTGTGGCAATTTAGTATCTTTCACAATTAAATTGTCATTATTAATATATTAATAATGTTAAATTTTATTTTATCACTATGTTTTGTCACTAAAAGCCTATGAAATTTGATGCCAAAATAATTTTGGCGGGAATTAATTATAATTGTGACAAAACATATGTTGGTAACTAATATTTTTTATTTGTTTTAACAAAACATAGTTTGCTCACTAATATTTTTTTCTTGTTGTGATGAAATGGTTTATCATCACACAATATTTTAGTTGTTGTGGCGAAAACTTTTGTCAATAAATATTCAATTAATTAGTGTTTACTTAATATTATCACAATCACCAAACTATAACTATAGTCACTACCATTTGTAATTTGGAGACAAATTTTTTGTTCCTAAGTATTATTTCATCACAGATATGAGATTTGTTGTGACAAAACAATTGATTGATACTATTATTTGGATTAACTGTGATGACTTATTTTTGTGTCACTAATACAATAGGGATTGTGACAATTTAGTACCTTCATAATTTAATTGTCACCATTAATATATTAATATTGTCAAATTTTCTTTTTTCACTAAGCTTTGTTATTAAAAGCCTATATACTTGTTATGACGAAAACTTTTGTCAATAAAAATTCAATTAGTTAGTGTCTATTTTCCTTTTTCATGCAAGAAAATAATTAAAAAAGAAAGGGGAGAGGTTGGTAAATTGTGAGATCACAAGTTTTAATTTTAGAGTAATTAGATTTTAAGGTTATGATTGTTTGAGTTGGGTAGAAGTGATTTTGTAATTGTGAGAGTTTTTTTAAGTTCTTTTATTTTTTACGGACTAAATTGAGTAGACATAAATGTTAAGTATTATTTTAAACGGAAAGGAGAAAGAAGATTAAATCATGTGAATGTGTGTATCTATTATAAGATATTGTATTTTCATAAACTTAATAACAAATGACTAGTTGAATAAACAAAGAGAATGATTATTATGAGATTTAATTATTAAGGTGATGGAGTCAATTAAAGGTCTTAAGTCTATTGTGAATAGCAAGTTAGAGGATGAAGTTATGGGGGAGGGGTAGAATGTTATTTCCCTCATATGACACTGTTTTTTTTAAATTAAAATTTTCATTAATCTGATAATTTTTCATAGTAGAGACTTACACACGTGCATAGTCTACTTAAACACAAAACATCAGGGGAAACCTTAATACTAAAATGTTCTATTGAATAGTCTACTTAACACAAAATGTCAGGGGACATCATAATACTACGACATTCTATACTTACCTAACTAGACTGTTAAGGTAAAACGATACCCCAACTTGCTTGCATCTTCGAATCTTTACTCAATTCAGATAAGCGATTGATTGAGGTTGCAACTGGTGACAAAATCAATTATTCATATATGTTTTCATGTCATTTAGATGAGTTTTTTTCACTAAAATTGGTCTTTATAGCTTTATTTAATTATTATTTGAATTATTGTGTCTTACATTTAATTTGTGTTTATAGGGCCAAAAATTGTCGTATCTTGGTTTAACTGCAATAAATTAATTTTTGAACAATTGATGCTACTTTATTTGTAATTTTTATTGTAAGGTACTTGGAAAAATTAGAGCTCAAAAAGATTAAGAAGTAGTCACATAAGGCATTAAAACAACTAGAGAAAAAACCAAGAGAAAACGACAACGTTACAATGGAACAATTGAAGAGGAGAAAACAACAATATGTGGAAGTAAAGATGAGAGGTTCGTGCATGGAGAAAACAGAAACGACAACAGCATGGGTAAGAAAAATATGACAAGAAGCGACGGCATAAAGGAGAGGCCGCAATTGGGAATGAACAGAAGCATGGAAAAAAATTATTAGTCACATAATGAAATAGGAGGAGAGCTGGCAGCGTGCAAGTGAGGAGATACGGCTGTGTGTGCGTGGTGAGTAGAGTGTGGTGTGTGTGGAAGTGACAATGGCAAGATCAAGGTCTTCAATCTACTTCCGAACGCTTCTTCTTCATAGGTAATCAGCTTCTCTCATGTTCATTACTTAGCGATTAGGGTTTCCTCTAAGAAATTTCTTCATTTCCAGGAGACTCTTCGTGACTTCCAGGTGACTCCAATGGACATTCTGTTCTCCAATATACTTCCACATGACAGTATTCCACAGGTAAACATCTCCTTCTTAGACATCTTTTAGAGATTAGGGTTTTTTTAATGAATCTCTATGAAATTGCTTTATTTATGGAGATAGAAGGGGATTTCTATGTAGGCTTAACATTCGGTGACAGTATGAATTTGTCTATTTCTTCTTCCATATATCCCTGTTGTCGAATCTGGTATGTTTGATCTGATTTCTCTGTTGTTGATTTGCTTCCCTATAGGATTACAGGGACTTCAACAACATTTCCGAAAAGGGGATGGGCTAACCCTACCTAGCTATGTATTTATCTTCTCCTTTATTTTCATTGAGATGAATTTGTACTATATACCTCATATTGTGTTCATCCCTGAGAAGGGGAATGAATCTATTATGTGCATTCCTTAATCTCTTTTTGTGAACTGTGGTTGGGGTTTTGTGGTTCTAAATTAGTTTCTGCATAGTTGATTGCGTGGATTTAGTAGTTACTTTGGATTAGAAACTAGATATGGCTATATCCTCCATACATAAGCCATTCTCCTACTACAGTATAGGTTTAACTGATTTATAATCAGTTGCTCCCTTATGCTGGTAGTAATGAGCTCTATAAGAGAGGTAATTGAGGTATACTGGTCTTTGTAATTGGATTGCTGAATGCTTGATTAGAGATAAGATGGGAATGATAATCTTTAGTACTAGAAATGATCAAGGTACTTTTTCCCACTTTTTCTAGTTTGGGGCTTTAGTCTTATGTGTGAGCATATATTTTACTTGGTTTATCTTGTGCGTGTCTATTCTTCTTTTTGTTTAATTCATTTTTCAATTTGTTTCTCACGGGCTGTCGGTTATAAGTTGCGGGTTGTGGGTTGTGAGGGGATGTTTACTCTCCCTATTTCACTGGTATACTTTTCTTTTATCATCATATCATGATTTCATTTGTTGGACTTGAGTTGATTACGTTATTATACTTTGGTAGGATAAGTATCATAAACATCTATCAAATAATAATGCTAATATACTTGAATCTCAAATCACCAAGAATATATAAGATTAAGTTAGTTGTTTGCTACATGATTTAGAAGTCCCATCTGTTAGTCATCAGAAGTTCTTTCTGGTATTTAAATGCTAAATCACTTGGTGACAAATATTACTGCTTTTAGTGACAATTTTTACTTTCACTAAAAATACAAATTCTTGTAATGGTTGGGCTGCAACTAGGATGTCCAAGCTAGAAATCAAAGTGGCTGGAGTGGTGGTACTCTAAGGTCGATGGGGTTTGATCAGGGCCATGATGATGTTAACATCATGAGTAGTACTGAAGGGTACGAGTCTAGTTCGTTTTTTTAATATAAGGGAAAAACACAATTAATCTAAGACTCGCAAAATACGACAGTTCGCAATGTCCTGCCTATCCCGTCTAATGAGATCTTGGACGGTCAATGGGGGCTCTCGAAGTATATGGATGCCGGGACATTTCCGGACTGCCACTGCTGCTAGTTGATCCGCACACTAGCAAGTGATTTCAATTAGTCCCGGAAATGTGGGATGAAATCAAGTTAATGACCTCGAGGGCGTCGACTTCTAAGATGACCCGACGGTATCCACGATTCCAAACGAGAGTGAGGCCCGTGTGGATGCCCCAGAGTTCGACCATAATAGAGGAGCCTTAACCAATATGCTGAAGAAAACCGCCGCACCACTGGCCACGGCTATCTTGAATAAGACCCCCAGCGGTAGCTAAGTCCGATCCCAGAGTGAAAGAGACATCCATGTGAGTTTGACCTAGTTCGCTGGAGGTAAGGCCCAACCTACTCTGCTGCCCAACGGGAGGCCCAAATTCGGGATTACGCATTGTTTTACTTCTCTTGCTCGTACTATCCACTCAACGTAAGCCTTAACCGCTTTCATACAATCTACCCGCCAATCAAAATCCTCATCGAAAAGACTTTTATTCCACCACGACCAAAGCATCCAACAAGCAACCCCAAATATCATTGCCCAGTCCCCCTACTACTCTTGGGAATGCTTGAGTAGATTGGTTCTCACCCAAAGTTCCTCCACTTGCTAGAAAAAATCTAAATCAATCACCTCCGAGGGAAATTTTCTCCAAAAAGTTTGAACTCTCAAACAGTCCCTAAGGACATGTAAAGTGGACTCCTCCTAGTCGCACAAATGGCAACTACTATCGGACGCAATATGTCTCATCACCTTTTGTTGGTTCGTGAGGAGTTTTTTCTGTGTCACAAGCCAAAGGAATGCTCGGATCCATTGAGGGCCCGGCCATTTCCAAATTAGTTTCCAGGGACAGGTTGAGTTATGCGAGGTGCTTCCTTCATTAAACTCGTAAGCCGACACGGTCGTGAATCGTCCATTTCCAGTTTGTCTCCATCCAACGATATCTTCTGTAGCAAGATCAGGATTGAGGGTCATTGCCGCGATATCCAGGAAAACTGAGGCTAGGAGGTACTGTTGGAAGGAGTTTCACTTCCAGTTGCCATCCCTGTTTCTCAAATCCGCTACTTTAGCGTACAAGTCTCCCTCCGATATGGGAGCAGTTGTCACAGAGACTAAATATCCCCAATCTATCACCCAATTATCCATCCAGAAACATATTTGGCTCCCATTACCCAGAGTCCAGGTGATTCCTTGGCAGATATACTGCCAAATGGCCGTAAGTCCTTTCTAGAAAATCGAAGCCCCAGCTCGAGCAATCGTGGGAGGGATATGGTCAGTTTCTAACCGGTACTTAGTCCGTAAGACTCGGGCTTATAAGGTCGTAGGATGCTTAAGCAGTACCCAACCCATTTTGGTTAATAAGACATCGTTGGTCGTCCAAATGCGCTTGATACCTAGTCCCCCAGAAGCCTTGGCTTGACAAACAGTCTCCCAATTGACGAGGGGTATTTTGCTCTATTCACCCGCAGATCCCCAAAGAAATTTCCTTATAATTTTTTCCAGTTCATCACAAACTTGTTGGGGAAGGCGCACAATTTGCATAGTGAAGACTGTGAGGGCCGAGATCACAGATTGGGTTAAGGTAACTCAGCCAGCGAGAGACAACTGACGAGTGCGCCACCCAGTGAGTTTCTTTTGAGCATTATCCAGAATGTGCTGGTAGGTAGTCAGCCTAGTGCGCTCATGAAGCAAGGGAACGACTAGGTATTTTCCTAGGTTATTAGTGGGCGAGATATGGAGAGCGTGACTGATCCGACGCACAGTTTCCAACGTAATGTTCTTGGAAAAGAAAATCTTAGTTTTGTCCATGTTGAACTTTTGACCAGACGCCGTACAGAACTCCTCCAATGTCTAAGCGATCACTTGAGCTTGGGAATCCGTAGCCTCGGAAAAAAGGAGGTCGTCTGCAAAGAACAAGTGGGACAGAGGGGGCCTTGTAGGGCTCAAATGAATCGGTTTCCATCTTCCATACCCCACTTCTCGGCATATAATATGGCCTAGACGTTCCATGCAAAGGACAAAAAGATATGGTGATAGAGAGTCGCCTTGTTGCATCTCGCGAGAGGGGGTAATGGTATCCGAGAGCAAACCCTACCAAACTACCTGAGTAGTCACCGTCTTAACATACTGCATGATGACCCCGATTAGTGACATCGGAAGTCCAATATCTTCAAGAGTGTTGTAGATAAATTCCCACCAAAGGCGATCGTAAGCTTTTTCTAGATCCACTTTGATCACCAAAAAGCCCTTCCGCCCCGTCTTTCGTCTCATTGAATGTATAACCTCCTGAGAAATAATGATGTTATCAGTGAATTGCTGGCCCGGAATAAAACTACATTGATTCTCCCTCATAAGACGGTATAAATGGGGTTTAAGCTTGTTCACAAGGACTTTAAAGAGAATTTTGTAAAAGACACTGCAGAGGCTTATCGGGCGAAACTGGTCAATAAGCAAATCCTGCAATGATTTTTGGGGATGAGGACTAGGAGAGTTTGGTTTAAGGCCCTGTCCCAACGTTCCTATCTGAACGACTTTATGTAATTCATCACCTTAAGACCAACCCTCCCTCATTGCTTCTGAAAGAACAGAGCATTAAACCCATCCACCCCCAAGGCTTTATTCAGATTCATGTCAAAAACCGCACACTTGATCTCAATGTCCTAAAAGGGAGTGGCTAAATCCTGCAAAGTACGATCTGGGAGTGACAGGAAGGATTCGGTAGTCCTGATCAGGGCTCGTGTGGCTTCCTCGATCGTAAACAGAGTGGCAAAGTAGTCGTTGGCTAGCTGACGCAGTTACCCTGGCTCGGAAACTATAACACCCTGCGAGTCCTTGAGACTCTCAATCTACATTTCCTTATGCCTAGCCATGGTGAGGGTATGGTAATATTTAGTTTTCCGATCCCCCTTCAAAATCCATTCACACCGAGCTTTTTGATGTCAAAAAAGTTCTTCCTTGCTCAAAACTTAGATTAGATCCCCATATAACTGATCCTTCAAGGCTATCAAGGAATCAAGATTGTCATCGTTAATCACTCTCTGGATGCCCTGAATTCTGGCGAGCAGCCTACTCTTGCGATAGAAAATATTGCCAAACTTTGATCGATTCCATTGAGTGAGGTGTTGGGCAAATTTAGCTATCGACTGACTCATCGTTTCTTCTTCCGGGAGCCAATGTTCAGCTACCAGCTCGTCAAAGCCCGGGTGAGAGAGCTAGGTATTCTGAAAGCGAAACCCCGATAGCCCTGATGGTCTGGAAGTCGAAGGAAGAAAATTGATCCACATGGGCCGATGGTCAGAACCGAGGAAGGACAGATGATGGTTGACCGCTTGAGGAAGGAATGCATCCAGGCGGACGACGCAAACACCCGATCCAAACGAGCTTGAACCATGACGTGTCGCCACGTAAACCTTAAGCCAGCATATCCCAGGTCATGTAGGATACAAACATGCACCCAGTCCTGAAAATTTTTATTCACTACCCTTGTGGTGGGGGCTCCCCCTCGCTTGTCTGTTAATTCCAGTTTAGCATTAAAATCCCTGCCTACTAGCTAGGGTCAATTTTGAGAACAACCTATCCACTCCAGCGCTGGCCAAAGGTAATTTTGAGAGGAGGGCTGAGGGCTAGCATAAATCGCGGTAAAATCACACGAGTAATCCTCATAATTTGTCGTGGTATGGATAAATTGCCGGTGGGCTAAAACGATGGATAGGTGAAATTTTCCTTTCTAAAGTAACCAAATCCCCCTGCAAACCCTACAGCTTCCACTCGAAAAGAAAAATCAAAACCTAAAGTCCTAATCATGTCTTGCGTCCGGTTCCCACTAATTCTGGTTTCCAGTCAAACTAGAATATCTATATTATAGTGGCTAATGTAATTCCGCAGGATGGAGCGGAATCTAGTCCCCCTGACTCCTTGACAATTCCAAATTAAAATCGACATAAAAAAAGTTTAACTAGATTCGGTACCTCCCATGGGAGCTTCCTGACTTTCACTCTGCAATTGCTGCATAACAAGCTCTTCTAAATTCCCATCCGGGGGAAGGACTTCAGGAAGTTCAGCCGTTCCTTTTATATCGGGGGGATCAGCGAATGGTGGGTCAGTAGTCACCCCTAGTTGGGGAAGAGCCTCCGGTGTCTCAACCCCATCCATCTGTTGTATGGTCTCATCCGCCTCTACCTCCTGATCCCCTAACACCTGTTGATCACAGGTTATTTTCGTATGTGAGGGGATAACAATAGCTATGTTCTTTACCGAAGCGGTAGGTTGAATTTGGATTCATGTTTCACTCCTGGGGCTTTCAGTCGGGATAGGTCTGCCACACGAGCTCTCACCCTGGTGAATAATCTTATGGTTTCCTGTTGGACCTTTGGGCCCTTTCCTTGTAGCAGGACTAGGCCCTTAGGCCTTAAAAATTTGTCCATGATGCAAAGGCATGTTGGGGCCAATAACTGTCTTCATAGGAAGACGTGGGCCGGTTCCAGATAATGGGTGCGTGAGCGCTGCTTCAGCAGAGAATTGCCCCCTGGTCTCCATCAATCCAGTCTCGGCCAGTACTGCAAATCTGGAGTTGGTCCTTGGACGTGATTCGGCGCTTTTCCCTAACAATGACTGATGTGAGTTGGAACCCAGAGGAGCTTGCTGTAGTCGTTGTGGGGGAGACGTTGCTTCCTCTGCACATACATCCATGGGCCATAGCTGGAGCGCGCCGAAGACTGGCCAGCAGCGTTAATTTTTCCCAGAGTTCCTCCTTATGGCTCGAACGCTGACGACGCCCTATGAGCTGTTGCCGTCTTCACCGCCGATGTGTGACCTTCGCTTAGGACCAGGGTGGGGGAAGGAGTTTGGTGACGGCTCGGGCAACTAGCTGTCGAGTGTCCAACCTTCCCGCACGAGGAACAGAGTTGTAGGAGGCCCTCATACATAACGGAGATGAATTCTCCGTCCAACTCCAGCGTGGTTTTCAAGGGTTGGGACAGGTCTATATCTACGGCTAATCTGGCATATCGACCTCGGTGTGCTTGAAGTGTAACCTTGTCTATCTTAACCGTCTGGCCTACTAGATTGCCTAATGCGGTGAGGATGCCTAGATGATATCGAGCTATCGGTAAGTCTGGGAGGCGGATCTAGGTGACGACTCGCGTGATCCTCCCCTATTTCGGACGAAAGGAAGGCTTCTACTGTTGGACTGCTAGTGCTTGATCGTAAGATTAGCCAAGGTCCATTGGTTAAGGCATGGTAATAGTCAGCTTCTTCCAAGAACCGTACCAGATAAAACTCGTGCTCTAAATCAACGATTTTGATGGGTCCGTGAGGTTTCCACAGAGCCCTCGGGCGGCAGCTCAACGCTTGGTACCCTATCTTCCGACCCAGAAGCCGCCCCACCACCGCTTTTGACCACTGATGGTCGAGTTTTTCCTTAAACGTCTGAGAAAGTTTGATACCGTTGCCTTGTTCACCTGTGAGGTTCACTATATCTCCCTCTTCGATCGCTATTGTGTCATCTGCTGGCCATCTCATGTCGTCCCCCTCATTGTGCTCAACGTGATATCCTGCCACTGCGGCTTTATACGACAGCGGTGGGAGGTTCTGTGTCAACGTAGAGGGAGCCGGCACTCCTTCGTCTTGTTTTCTCGTTCGGCTCCATTTCAGTTGGGTGCCCTTAGGGTCAAGGAGCTCCATGGTCGCTGAAAACGTACTGACCACCAAAAACACTACCGGAGACTTTCTCTACTGTAAAGGTTCGACTACGAAGGATGCAGAAGAAACTAACCGAAAACGCGCCACCTTAACTCGCACTAGAACTTTCTTGCACTAACTTCACTAACTTTTGTAAAAAAAATTCGTTTTTTAGTATTGCAGCACTGGCGAGTACATTTACAGCCCGCTTTTTAGCAGAACCGCCGGTGTCAGAAGCATCAGCACCTGATGCCTTTGACTTGGGCTCCTCTGCTTATTTCTTCTGAACAAATGAATGATGTCATCATTATGTGGGCTGGTCGCTTTGTGGGTTTGAGTTAATTTATGGCTTCTTATTTTTTGAGATCTCATAAAATTTTAGTCATTTATTCTGCGAATCTCACGTTGATCTCATGTGGAACTTACGTAAATAAACGGTTGAAATTTATTGGATACAATAAAATATCATAATATTAGACAAAAGATCTAGACTCAGCTAAACAGGTTTAATTATCACATTAACCGTAGATTTCCACCGATTCTCCCGCTAATTTCTATGCTGAAAATGTAATGCACTGAAACTCTTTGATAGTTGCAGTTTAGCTTCTAGGGGTGATTGACCAATAAATCAGTGGCCTCGATCGTAGGCATTACCTGTACTATGCATATCTTCTATTTTAAAATTTAATGATCACTCCATGAAAATATTAGATCACCTCTCGGACTTATTCTATGCTTGTTAGAAGGTATGTTTTGATTTTTATATTCACTTTACTTTCTTTTGCTCGTAACATAATACTCAAATCTTCTACACAGTGATTACGACACCAATAATTCCCAATTGCTACAAAAACCACGTCCCTTCGAAAGATTTACAATAAGAGGAATCATACAATAAATTCTCGCCTTACCTTCATTCTCATATTCATACAATCCTATATCATGATAGCTTTGACCCTATTTGTATGCTTTGTAATCAAGTTAATGAATGTCGGAACCATTTGTTTTTTGAAAACGGTTTGGTGCCGCATTATGCATTTGCTTGATCTTTTTCCACCCTCATATGAGTGGAATGACGTTTTAGTGCTCATAATCAGGAAAACTAGAACTGGACAGCCTGAAGGCCTCATAATTCGGACGTCTTTTTAAATGGTGATCTACCATTTATGGAGGGAGCAGAACCGGCGGATTTATAAACAGCGAGCTAGACTGAAATATGGATTAGCGGAATCCATTGTGAACATGATTAGGGAGGCTCTTATTGCTTCTGGTAGACATATAGGCTTGAGTTTGAATATGCGTAGGCGCTGGAGAGGTTGGAGTTGCTGTTAGGTTGTCCAAGGGTAGAGGCCATTTTGTTTTGCCTCTTGTGTGTATAGTTTTCGTTTTCTCTCTTTTCTAAGGATTGTACAGGGTACCTTTTATTGCTTTGAGTAATTTATTATCTTTAAAATTTCAAAAAAAAACATCCAAAATCAAAGGCCACGATTTCATGTTTTGAGAGGACTTGAAATACATTCGAACAATATAAGGTCCTAAAGCGAATTGCACAATTTAGACTACCAATAACGTTTGTATGCAAGTCAAAGTCAAAGTCCCTTAGCACATCAAATCTATGAGTAAAATCAGCATAACCAGAGGTAGGAAAGGGGTCTTCCCTTCTTACAAGCTATGACATGATCCGATACAATTTCCTGCAGCTGTTTCTCCACATCTTCCATCGCTTGGCAAGCATCTACAATCTGCAGTACATGACATTACATGTAGTAAAAAGAGGGTCCATAAGTAGCCTGTACTTTAACTAGACAACAAATACAGAAAAGAATATAAATATAAATATAAAAATAAATAAGATCTTAGAAAGGCGCTGGATTTAAGTTGAGGGGCCATTGCCATTTGGCTTACTGGTTTGCATATGAATACATCCAAGCTATGAAGTAATGTGCCCTATACACAGCATCACAACAACGAATAGCAATGTAAATTTTGTTGATGGCAGAAACTAAAATGGCGGAATGGAAAATTTACCTTCCAAGAGGAATCACGAAGGGCTTGATAGTATTGGGCAACTTTTCTTTGAAACTCAACTTGTTCATACCTTTCCCCTCCGTAGCCTCCTCTTTCTGCAGCTTTCTGAACATTGGCAGACAGAATCACGTGTCAGTGTATTGTAAGAGTACATACACTTAGAATAAGTAACTCTGCTGATAAAGAAATAGTACAGTCAATTCAAAGTGATGGTTCTTAGAATTTTACCATGGTCCATGTTCCAGATGTAAAGAGCAATATGATAACTAATAATGACTAGATTGTTAGATAACAAGAATTACTCATTCACTTCGTCTATACTTGGACCCAGTCAAGATCCCATATACAAGCAATGCAGTCTTAATCACTTATTACAGAGGCCTCACAATGGCTTATGCAGCATAACTTATTACAGAACACCAGCCGCATGGCCCAATGAGTCCAAGTAAGAAAGCAATCTGTTAGATTGGGATGACTTCCCACTACGGTCCAAGCCCTCGAGAACTATCAATGCAACCCTACAGTCACTGTTTTCAACTCTAAGGTTGCAGCAATTTCCATTCTCCATTCTAATTGAACAATAGGACTTCTTTTGCTGAAGATTGAAACAAAAATACAATGGCCGATTTGCAGCTACAGCCCCGAAATTTCTATTAGTTAAACATTTATGAGTTAGTTGACAAAACAGAGATTGCCACATGGTCATGCTGTCACAGTTACACTTGCAACCTTACCAAGAGAACATAGAAAGTAATTGCACAAAGTGACAATTCTTATATGCAAGTCACTTACAAGGACTTAAAAAGTCTGAAAAGTTCAGGTATGTATCATGTCCATCCACAATTGATTACCTGCAGATATAGTATAATAACCAGATTTAACCCCACTAACGAAGTGGCTAGTCAATTTCACTTTTAAAAGACAATAGCGCAAAGGTTAAAAAAGGAATTACTGGAACGATAAACAAAACCACCTCAGGTTTTCTATCATACAAATTTTCAGGAGTTTAATCTCTTTGGAAAACCTAGTGCAACAAATCATCCTACAAGTGAACACTTTGTCTTGAGCTGGTAGCACAGAATCCTCTTCAGTCCATAACATTTCTAAAATATGCACTCATAAGTTCTGATTTTACAAAATATTATGTAATTTACATGTTTACATTACAAGCATCAAAGCTATTTTTCAGCTTTATCATTACTTAATTTGTTCCTTGTTTCCTTTTACAGCTTTTATAGGACGAACATCAACATCACACTCGGTCTGAAATCCCGCAATAAAGTAGGGTCTGGGGAGGTATGATAGTAAAAGAGTAAATAAGTAAAACTTACACGCTAAATAATTATGTAAATAAAATTACAATAAATACATAAATAAATAAAATATAACCAAAGGATATACCTGATGGTGTCCAGATCTGCTAATACCTGAAAAGCTGCAAAATTTGGCTGAAATTAGAGAGTAACTATCCCAAGAGACCCACACCTATCTGTCAGAAATCAGAGCACGTCCATTGGGGTACCAATGGCACATAAATAAATGGCATCCATTATTAAAGTTAAATTCTATCCACATCGTCAAGATCTAATATTATAAGGCATAAATTTCACGCACATGTATGGAGAGGTAAGACCATTAATCATATATTAGTATACAAATATGGACCTTTAATTATTCATCATGTGCATTCGTATCCATCCAAACAACCCAAAAACTACTTGCACAAGTTGTAACCCACTATTGCGGCATTGCCCACATTCATCACCAACGCCTGATATAAATGCATGACTAACCAGCATGTTTCCACTGCATACTAAATACTTTCCCATCATAAGCAAAAGCGTTTCCCAGCATATTGGGCATGCTCACTCTTGGTCCCAGAAACTTTTGGCTCACTTGAAAACTGTTGGGGAATCAAGATCTCGAGTCAGTTAGGGGCTGACCACCAAAATTGTTACAGCAGAACAAGGGCCACAATTATGCTTGAAAATGTTGGTATTCTCTCCCCAAAATTCTGACTATCCTCTAAGATTTTTGCAAATTAAACACTACCAAAATCATCAATGGAAGAAAGATTCTTTCTCCAAGGCTAATATATATGATCATGCTCCACAAGATGTTGCACCTTCAAAGCTTCAGGCCATTTTATACGTCTACAAACACCATTCTTGCCACTCAAGGGTAGCCATCTCCAACTGCATCAAGTAATCATGAAGTGACCTCAAGAAGCAAAATTCCTCATGCCGTGTTTTCAGAGAAGCCAAGGAATTCAACAATACAATGGCAAAGTAATTTTCTTTTCCAACCATAATAGTGCAGAATAGCCATAAAAGAATACTACTAAAGTTTCAGAAGTTATGCTTTCGCTTTCGATGACCTCTACCAACAGAAACAGTGCTAACAGCATACCTTGAATTAACAAGCTCCCGAGGTAATATTGCTCCAGAAGATCTCAAACATTCAATTAACTCTAGAAACAAATTTTTGTTCTCCTCATTCACAAGAATAATAGATGTACCCTCTTCTCCCATTCAGGATGCCCTCCCAATCTGATGGACATACTCTTTTATGTTATTGGGCATGTCAAAAATTATTACCTGTCTCACCCCTAATAGATCAACTCCCCGACCCAAAACCCCAGTGGATATAATCACAAGAACCTCTCCCAGCAAAAATGACTTTATGACCTCTCTTCTTTCTTTCATGGACTTTTCCCCATGGATTGAAAGAGCCTTCAACCCAGTGGTCACAGCTATTGCATTAGATAGGAGATCTGTTCCAAGTTTCGAACCCACATATATAATGGCAAATGGATTAAAGTGTTGTTTACTCATCAATATATCAAACAGCTTTTGCTTCTTCTGCTTTGACTCAACCCAAATAGTCAACTGTTTCACAGCCTTACTAGGCTGGTTAGGCTGCCCAACAGTGACAAAGATAATATCTTTCACCAAAGAGTTTGCCATCTTCTCTATGTCAACTGAGATTGTAGCAGAATACATTAACACCTGGGGTTGTGAAAGAGCCTTAAATATTTGCATAACCTAGTCTCTAAAACCCCGTTGGAGCATGCAATCAACTTCATCTAGAACAAACATCATTATATCATCTAGATTTATATCATGCTTCGTTAGAAGATCAATTAGTCGGCCTGGAGTTCCTACAATCAGTTCCACTCCTTGGCGGATGCGGTGGAGCTGACCCGCCAAGGCATCGCCACCAACCACAAGCGCAGTCTTAAAAGGCAA
>JANVCL010000007.1:15474247-15488093 GCA_026546855.1 Erythroxylum incrassatum | reverse complement strand
CTCAAAGACACCTTTTGAGTTATTTAAGGGTTGGAAACCAAGTTTGAGACATATACGCATTTGGGGATGCCTGTTTGAAGTGAGAATTTACAACCCATAGGACAAGAAGCTAGATCCAAGGACCATTAGTGGGTATTTCATTAGATATGCTGAAAGGTCTAAGGGGTATAGATTCTATTATCCATCTCACAACACTAGAATTGTGAAATCAAGAAATGCAAAATTTCTTGAGAATGACTTGATCAGTGGGAATTGTCATTTTCTAGATATAGTTTCTAAAAAGGGCAATTGTGAAGCTCAACCCTCTGGTTCAAGTGATAGATTGATTGTCATTCATACTCCTCAAGTTGAAACGGGTGTTAGACAACCAGTTACTGAAGTTTCACAAGCTGTTAATACCAATCTAGTAGATCAAATTGTAAATGAGGAACAACTAGAAATCGTTGAGCAATAAGTTCCTCATGAGGATGATGATACAACATTGAAGAGATCTACTAGGGTTAGAAGGTCAGCAAAACCTAGTGATTATATAGTGTATCTACAAGAGTCGGATTACAACATTGGAGCTGAAAATGATCCTAAAACATTTTCACAGACCATGAGTTCTAAGGAATCGGACTTGTGGTACAATGCTATGAAGGATGAGATGGATTCTATGGCTTCTAATCAAGTCTGGGATTTCGTTGAATTGCCAAATGGTCTGAAAACCATTGGATGTAGATGGGTATTTAAGACAAAGAAAGGCCCACGAGGCAACATTGAGAGACATAAAGCAAGACTTGTTGCCAAAGGGTTCACTCAAAAGAAAGGAATCGACTACACGGAGATATTTTCTCCTGTATCTAAGAAAGATTCTCTTCATGTAATCATGACATTAGTAGCTCATTTTGATCTTGAATTACATCATATGGATGTGAAATCGGCGTTCCTTAATGGTGAACTGGAGGAAGAGGTTTACATGAAACAACCTAAAGGATTCTCCTTTAGTGATTGTGAGCATTTAGTCTGCAAGCTTAATAAATCCACATATAGGTTAAAACAAGCCTCTCAGTAGTGGCATTTAAAATTCCATGAGGTTATCACTTCATTTAGTTTTGGAGAGAATATAATGGACCAGTGTTTGTACCAAAAGTTCAGTGGGAGTAAGACTTGTTTTCTTGTGTTATACATGGATGACATTTTACTTGCAACCAATGATAAGGATTTGCTATATGAGGTGAAACAATTTCTCTCAAAGAATTTTGATATGAAAGATATGGGTGAGGCATCTTATGTCATTGGCATTAAGATCCATAGAGAAAGATCTCGAGGCATTTTGGGTTTGTCTCAAGAGACCTATATCAACAAAGTTTTAGAGAGATATCGGATGAAAGATTGTGCACCAAGTGTAGCACCCATTGTCAAAGGTGATAAATTCAATTTGAATCAATGTCCAAAGAATGACTTTGAGCGGGAACACATGAAGAACATTCCATATGCTTCAGCTGTAGGAAGCCTTATGTATGCTCAGGTCTGCACTCGACCTGACATTGCATATGCTGTTGGAATATTAGGAAGATATCAGAGTAATCCAGGTATTGATCACTGGAAAGCTGCAAAGAAGGTTTTGAGATATTTACAGGGCACAAAGGACTATATGCTCTTGTACAGACGAACTGAGAACTTGGAAGTAGTTGGATACTCCGATTCAGACTTTGCTGGCTGCATTGATTCAAGGAAATCAACATCCGGTTATATTTTCATGCTAGCTGGTGGAGCTGTATCTTGGAGGAGTGCCAAGCAGACCCTGATTGCTACTTCCACTATGGAGGCTGAGTTCGTCTCATGTTTCGAGGCCACCTCGCATGGTGTATGGTTGAAGAGTTTCATATCTGGGCTTCGAGTTGTTGATTCAATTTCTAAGCCGTTAAAGTTGTATTGCGACAACTCCGCTGCGGTCTTTATGGCTAAAAATAACAAGAGTGGAAGTCGAAGTAAGCATATTGACATTAAATATTTATCCATAAGAGAACGTGTTAAGGAAAGAAAAGTTGTCATAGAGCACATTAGCATTGATTTGACGATTGTGGATTCTTTAACTAAAGGCATGCTTCCTAAGCAGTTTAAGGATCACATAGTGCATATGGGACTTGGTTCCATAATGTGATTTTGTTGTATATTTGTTGATTCAATGGAACTCTTATTCAGATTGATCTTTTCTTATATATTTTGTGCATACATATTTTGATTGGTTTTGAGAAATGTTATTTAATTTGGACCTATAATAAACATATGGTTTGTTCATTAAGTTGAAGGGCTAGTAATGATAAATTTTGTGTATGTAATACATGGAAGATACTCACTATAAGAGGACCTATAGTCATGATTCATATATTTGATTTTTTATTATATGTGGTGTTGGGCTAAATGGACCAAGTGGGAGAATGTAAGTTTTATTTCCTAATTATTAGTATGGTCCATTTAAAAAGGTTTAATCCTACCCACTAATTATGTCGCCCATAATCTCAACTCCTTGTCTCTGTGATGGCCAGAGACAGGTATGCAATGGGTTTGTCCTCGCCAAGCATCAAGTGTACACCATCTGTTTTGCTTAAGGAAGAGGATAGAACAAACTCAAAGCTCCAAACTTTACAGAGACATCCAAATCTTAGGTGGAAAGGCAATAGCTGGAGGTATATAGCTCTTGGTTTAAGCTTCCATTGTTGAACATATATATATATATATATGTGTGTGTGTGTGTGTGTGTGATTTTAAATGCACGGATCTGTACGTTAAAGTTGTTGTATAAGATGCATGCTACTGCTACGGTTTATCTTACGGAACGTCCAGCAGTTCCTTGGTTCAAGCTCCTTTGGAAGAAAAGCCTCATATTAAGAGCCTCTATGATCATTTAGCTAGCGATCAAAAATAGATTCAGCACCAAAGATAGGTGCTATGGTACTTACGATCCAATATGTATCTTATGCCAACTAATAACTGAAGATAGGAATCAACTATTCTTCATTTGCACATACACCAAATCAGTATAGAGCCAAATGCTTCATAAGTTGAGGGTTTTTTTTCTGTAGTTCGTATGATTGGCTTCACATGCTACACCAAGTCATTAGAGTTACAAATCATCGCAAGGAAGATTCTAGGCTGATCAATACTGCTTTCACCCTATCCATATAAAATATCTGGCGAGAGAGGAATTGAAGGTTATATCGGCGAGAGCAAACTACCCAATACCAATTAGTAGCAAACACTATCAACAAGATCCGAGGCCTTGTAATATCCAAAGATGTAGCCCAAAATTTGACAGACAATATGCAATTGAGCTGGAACTTATAACTCGTTAGCTTTGTTTCCATACTTTATAAATTTTGAGTATAGGCCATTTTAATACTTTTGATTCTCTAGAGAAGACCTCCCTATCTTGTTGTATATAGTTTTCACTATAGCTAATGAAAATTCCTTTTAATTTTTTTCTTGAAAAGCTTGTTTATGTGAAGACCACAAAACATCCACAAAATAGAAGGAGCATATGCAAGCCATAAAACGTAATAAACACAATAACAAACATTAGGAGACCACAATAAGAAGGATGCATCCCAAACACATATCTAACATACATCAATAATGAAATCTAGCATACCTCAGTCATCTCAACAAGCTTCGATGCTCACGACTTCTCTCGAGGATTGCTGACCACTACGTTGCACGAATGGTGCTTATGTTGACCAACTTCACCCTAGTGACCAATAATGATGGTGAACAAAGGGCGACTGAAAACAATGAAGAAACGAAGAGACAAAAACACTTTCCTATTCACATCTAATATGTTTCATTAATTATTAAATTTGTCTTAACTAAATCATTTTGAAGTTAATAATTGTTTTATTCAACTAATGACATGATTAAATTTTGTTAGGGTTAAGAAAACAATTATTCATCTAATCCCTCTGTTTAATGCCTGTTTAATATTTAATATTAATGGTAGGTCCCACACTTTTAATATAGAATAAACTATTCTTTAATTTAATTAAAATTTGGGCCCCACTTGCGACATTGACGTGGCATAAGGCTCCCCCACTCTTTTCAATAAAAAAATATTTTCGAAGTACTAACCTGACTCTGAACAGAATTGTTTGAATTTTCTATTATGGTAAGGTTAATCTTTAACATTTTCTATAAGTGCTTAGGTTTTGGTAGAGCTTCTTGTGTTTCTACTTTTGACTGGATGTATTTTACTTCTTCCTTGTTTCTGTCATCCTTTTGTCTTGTGTTTCTATCTTGGGTTGCCCTGCGGCTAGATGCTTATTTTAGTTAAATGTGTCTCCAGTGACACTTGTGAGTGAACGTTTTGTACATATTTTTTTTTTGTTTATCAATTCTTCTGATTTACCAAAATTTTTTTAACATTTTCCAAATGTTAGGGTTATAATTATTTACTCGTTAATGTTTTGGATTGATGAAAAAGTTAGAGTGAAAATTGACCATTTGCCAAACGCATATAATACTTATTGTGTATTATAATTATTAGTTTGGACGCAATGTGTCAAATAATTATGGGATACTTCACTGCAATCTATATATTTTTATTATGATACAAATTCTTTATCCTAATTTTTAAGACATTGCACGAAACAACAAAGAATTCTAGGATTTTATATATAGAATGCAGTAAAGTATCCTAATTGCTTGAATTTTTTAGTTATTAAAATCTTCAATATAGTATTTATAATCTAAAAATTCAAAATATTCAATCAAGTAAAGGTTATAGAACTCATTGAAATATGTTTTGGTTCTACAAATAGAAATTAAAGATCAAGTGGTAACGATTGTATGATTATAGAACCTAATGAAACATGTTTTGATAATACACATAAAAATTAAAAGTTATATGATGATTTAATAAAATTTTATAGACCTTGTTAATAAAAGAATATTAGAATTAGAAAATTGTTTATTGTTTTTAAGACTAATGAATCACCTAATGTAAAAAGCCTAACAGTATCTAATTACAAATGAAATAGATAATTCAATTTAAGTAATACATACAGTAATGTTTTTTTAGGGATAAACGGAGGTGTAAATATAATAGCCGGAAAGTCTTTATTGGTACAATTATTATTATTACGTGGGACGATGCTAACGGTAACGACAAAGAATAATCTCTAATGACAATTGAGTAGGATCCACGCACTGTTACAGTTGCAAGGAGGGACAGGTATCATATTTAATCTTGTCTTCCACTTTCGTTTTCCAGTGAACTGCCTAAGTCATCAACTCATCATCAATAGGTATAATAACTATAAGCACTTTCAACTTTTGTTCTATTTTCTGTGAAATCTTCTCCTCTTTTTTCTTCTTAATTTAATTTAGAAATCACATAATTGAGGGTGTGCTTATTTGAAGGTAACAAGGAAAAATGTACGGATATGAAATAAAAACTTATGTTTGCAGTAATGGAGCCAGAAATTTAAGATAGGGGGCCAAATATTTAATTTTTAAAATTTTGAAAGACGCAGTACACTACTAACTTTTAAATAAACTCGTCCTAATATATATACAATTATTTAATAATATTGGGGGTGGGAGCCCAATGCACCTCTAGCCTCCACCTACCTCCGTCTTTGCATGTTTGGTATTAATAGAGGTAATACTTTCATTTCTCCTTTTTCAGCAATACTCCATACCTCATGATTACCAGAGAAATGGAATTCATTGTTGGCTATACTTGATTCTCATTCTTTACTATATTCATTCCTATTCTCATTCTCGTTATCTTCTGTAAATTAAGCGCTTCCGAATGTTGTTGAAGCTTTAGGGTCAAAAAAGTAAACTAAATTTTCAAACATATTAAAAAGTGGAGGGTAATTCACCTGATACATTTGATATATAATTCACTTGATACATGTGATATAGTCGATCCCTATCAAGGAGGAAGTTTGTTACACTTACACTACCCTGAAAGTTAATGCAATTTAATGATCTATACCCAAAATTTCATTTAAAACATGAAATTACGCATACACCCACGTGTGACTGGCGACGCACAAGGTAAGGTTTCCTCGGTTGAAACTCGAAATCCAGAACTAGAGAGAGAGAGCACAGCACCATCCATGTTACTGCTTACTTGCTTCTTCCTGTTTTATATCTATCGAACTATCAAACAAAGTGTTCATTAATTATAAGCAGAGAGAAACACAGCCAGAGAGAGAGAGGTGATCTCATCGTTCCAATGGAGCCGGAATCTGGATATCATTCTTCTTCTCGCCTTTCTCAGGTCACTTTCTACTCTCTATTTTTCCTCCTACTTTGGTAGGTTTCGTTTAATTGAAGCTTTAGTTTCTTTTTGCTGCTATTTGAAAAAGAAAAAACCAAGGGAACAACGTTTAGTTGTCTTGGCTTGATTATAAAAGTGTCCTGCTTGATCGGTGTTGTAAATCAATGGAAGAGTATCAGTCTCTTATCACTTCTGTGTTTGGAGTCACTTGGTGGTTTCGAAGTTGGATTTTTTTGGGTCTTAAATGCCTTGTTATCTGTTATCAGCTGTATCTCTTAGATCAGCTTCAATTCTTTAGTTGCCGCTTTCACTCAAACTCTTGATTTTGCTTATTTTCTCGTTTTGTGGTTGCTTCTCATTTCAAATTCTCATATGATTTTTTTATTATTTCTTAGAAATTATAACCAGGATTTCTTCACCCTGCTAACAATTTCTTTTCCTTTTTCAACGCTCTCTCGTCTATATCATAAAGTTTGTTTAATTATACGCTTAAATGGTCTGTTTTTCAGGAGCAAAAGTGAATGATGTTGTTCTCTACCAGAGCATATTATCATTTTTTTATCCAATAAACGAAAACCCCTTTCAAGTTCTGATTCTTTGAACATTTCTTGATGCTTTTCAATTGTTAAAGAAGAGAAATCAAAATGGACTAAAATTTACAATTTTTCAAGTTATATTTTTACTTTTAGAACTTGATTGGCCTGCAGAAAAGTAAAAAGATTACCAGCTTGGTTGACTCTGGCTAAGATTGCTAAAAACCACTATGGCTTGTCTTATTTTCATCGAACTGAAACATATCTCTTTCAAAACACCTTTTAGTTAATTTTTTTGTTTTGGCAATTGCGTTTTGTTAGTGCTATATGCTACGCGTTATCAGGAATGACTTTATGTTTTTCGTTTTCTTGTACTATTGCTTATTTTTGGCTGCTGTAGGTTTCTAAGTAAGGTTTTTGTGCTCCAGGAAATTTAAATGTATCTCTTAATTGTATTTTAAACCAGATATATGATCAATGTTTTATGACTGCTGTAATCATATTTCAGCTGGATCAACTTAGCTAGGGTGTATCTTTTCTAGGACTAGCCTTGTTGGTAGCTCAATGTAAGCTAAAAAATTGGTGGCTTTATGCAGTTTTCATGGGTAAATCTCTCGAAGAATCTGCTACTAGCATATCAGAGCTTTGGTGTGGTATATGGAGATTTAAGTACATCACCTCTCTACGTTTACTCAAACACATTCACTGGGAAGTTGCAGAATTATCGGAATGAGGAAGCAGTACTTGGAGTATTTTCTCTAATCTTTTGGACATTTACACTATTACCCTTGATTAAATATGTCTTTATCCTACTGAGTGCTGATGATAATGGTGAAGGTAAGACTAATTCTTCATCAACTGAGGTTTTCATCTTACAAATTCCAATTCTTACTCTCTATCAATGGATCTTAATTCATTCCAGGTGGCACATTTGCTCTTTATTCACTGCTATGCCGTCATGCTAAGTTTAACTTACTTCCGAATCAACAAGCAGCTGATGAGGAGCTGTCAACCTATAAATATGGCCCCTCAGCGAATGTTGCAACGTCTTCTCCATTGAAGAGATTTTTGGAGAAGCACAAGAGGTTACGTACTGCTCTACTAGTTGTGGTGTTGTTTGGTGCTTGCATGGTCATTGGTGATGGTGTGCTCACTCCAGCTATATCAGGTAATAAATTTCTGTATATTTATGGTGGGATATGACATTAGTCTTTGGTTACTAACCCCTTATAAAATCCAATTATTTGTGAGAGATGATTTAACTTGTGGAGGAACAATTTATAGATTTGGCCGACACAATTCCCTTGATTTCAGGGTTACTATGTGGGACAACTGAGACTCAAAAGTTTACATTTGACATGTTGATGAGATGACTTTAGTTGTCAGATGAACTGATACGATTGGTGATAGAAGCATCTTGGCTTTTCAATCTCTGTATCCCATTGTTGGAGATTTAAATTTAAGTCCTGTGATACATAGAGAAATGTGTTTTGTGTGCTTATGTGCATGTGTGCATAGGACAATTCCCTATTTTGGGGCTTTTGATCATTGAGGCATGTTCATGGAATTGATTCGATTATTCGATTATAGATTATAAGTTCATAACCCTAGCTTATCCTCATTTTGTTAGAACAAATCTTCTAATTGTTTGATTCCAGTTAGTAAGAGGATCTTGAACTAAGTCGTAGATTCTAGAAGCTAAGAAAGGGTATCTTGAGCAATTTCAATAATGGGGTTCTTTCATATTCCTGGTATCGTTGACGACACACACAATCATACACAATTCGATGTGGCATATGTTTCTTACATTTTTCTGTTGCATTATATAAACTTCATCTTGAAATGGCACGGGTGCATCTTCAGTTATGATTTAAAATTTCTGATCGTTAACTAATGCGGTTTTTTTGTTCTTGCTTGCAGTTTTATCCTCAGTGTCAGGGTTAAAAGATGCTGAAAGTAAACTAACAAAAGGTAAATCCTATATTTCTTTTTAATTTCTCAAATATGTTTCTCCTTCTGTGTTTTTTCTTTGATTTGTTTAGCATTTGATTCATGCCTATATCTTTAAGGTATCCCTGAAATTGATTTGTTTTACATATTAGCATTCACTTTTGTCAGGTGAACTGCTCTTGCTTGCTTGTATCATTTTGGTCGGACTGTTTGCTCTACAGCATTGTGGCACTCACAGAGTAGCCTTTGTGTTTGCACCAATTGTAATCATCTGGCTGCTATCAATCTTTTCTGTCGGGCTTTACAACATCATATATTGGAATCCAAGGGTTATATATGCATTATCACCTCATTATATTATCAAGTTCTTTAATCAGACGGGTAAAGATGGCTGGATCTCTCTTGGAGGAGTTCTTCTTAGCATAACTGGTATGTTTCTTTTTAATATGTTGGTTGATTTTTGCAACCAATGCACGATTATCAGCTGGTTTATTGCTTGAAAATTTCCCAAGTTGTAAATTAGAAAGCAGAAACTGCTTGTTCACTAACCATGAGTTGGAACTTGGTTCACTTGATATATAAGCCACAAATCCGTACAAATTGCTGATAATTTGTGAGACCAATTATCAGGTACTGAAGCCATGTTTGCTGATCTTGGTCATTTCACTGCCATGTCTATCCGGGTATAAGACATTAACATATGTTTGGCAATAAAGTATTGTTGTTTAGTGAATTATTTCTCTCAGTATCACAAGTGAGAAATTTATCACAAGTGAGGAATTTCTCACTACTTATGTCTTGTCTATGCAGCTTGCTTTTGCATTTGTTATATATCCCTGTTTGGTGGTGCAATATATGGGTCAGGCTGCTTTTCTCTCCAAAAATGTTCAATCTGTTGCAAACAGCTTCTTCCTCTCTGTTCCTGGTATTGATTTTGATTTAAACTAATAGATCTCCTTTCTAAAACTATATGGAATCTTTTATCTTTCTTTTTTTAATGTCTACCTGTGTTTTGCAGATCCAGTATTTTGGCCTGTTTTTGTGATCGCCACTCTTGCAGCTATTGTTGGGAGTCAGGCTGTTATAACTGCTACTTTTTCTATTGTGAACCAATGTCATGCCCTTGGTTGTTTTCCGCGTGTTAAAGTAGTCCACACATCAAAACATATATATGGGCAGATCTACATCCCAGAAATAAACTGGATTCTTATGGTCCTTACTCTTGCTGTAACTCTTGGATTTGAAGACACAACTTTGATAGGCAATGCTTATGGTAGGTCTCCCTCCTTCCCTGTCTCTCTCTCCCCCCCTCTCTCTCATTATTTGTTAAACAAACACACACGCTGCCTGGCTACTAAAATGCAAAGTACTTTCTATTTGCTGTAGCTTCTGCCTCTATTTTTTTACTGTTTTCTGTTCATACTCCGAACGTTTTGCATTGCTGATGTGACATCTAAAGAATTGTAACAAAAAGGGACCTGTCAAGTTGATGTTAAGTTTCATTGCTTCCTCTATTCCAATGTGATTTTACTTGAAAGTGGTAATCAATTTTAACACTCGTGGTTTACTTCCAGGACTTGCGTGCATGACGGTTATGTTCATCACGACATTTCTTATGGCACTTGTCATAATCTTTGTTTGGCAGAAGAGTATATTCCTGGCAGCATCATTTCTTCTAATATTCTGGTTCGTTGAGGGAGTCTACTTGTCAGCAGCGCTAATTAAAGTGCCCCAGGGTGGGTGGGCCCCTCTTGTGCTGTCAGTAATTTTCATGCTTGTTATGTATATCTGGCATTATGGTACTCGCAAGAAGTACAATTACGACCTGCACAACAAAGTTTCCTTGAAATGGTTACTAGGTTTGGGCCCTAGCCTTGGCATTGTTCGTGTGCCTGGCATAGGCCTCATTTACTCAGAGCTGGCAACTGGAGTACCTCCAATCTTCTCTCACTTTGTGACAAATCTCCCTGCATTTCACAAGGTTTTAGTTTTTGTTTGTGTAAAATCAGTGCCAGTACCATATGTTTCTCCTGATGAACGCTTTCTCATTGGCCGTGTATGCCCAAGACCATATCGTATGTATAGGTGCATTGTACGGTATGGCTATAAGGACATTCAGCGGGATGATGGGAACTTTGAGAATAATCTTATTCAAAGCATAGCTGAGTTCATACAGATGGAAGCAGTTGAACCGCAATTCTCTGGTTCTGAGAGTCCATCACTTGATGGTAGAATGGCTGTTATGAGCACTAGAACTGGCCAATCGAGCTTGAGTTTGGTAGTATCTGAGCAAGATTCCTTTCCTCTTGATGGTTCAATTCAAAGCAGCAAATCATTAACCCTTCAGAGTTTAAGATCAGTTTACGAAGATGAGAACCCTCAGAACAGAAGACGTCAAGTGAGGTTTCAGTTGCCACAAAATACTGGAATGGATCCTTCAGTTAGGGAAGAGCTGCTCGATTTGATCCAGGCAAAGGAAGCAGGAGTTGCGTATATAATGGGGCACTCTTATGTAAAAGCTAGGAGGAACTCCTCGTATTTGAAAAAGCTTGCAATTGATATCGGGTATTCATTTCTTCGGAAGAACTGCAGGGGACCTGCTGTGGCACTAAACATTCCTCACATTAGTCTCATTGAGGTTGGCATGATATACCATGTCTAGGAATTGTGAAGATTCTATCACATTGACCAGCAGCGACTCATATATTCAAAGGCCACATCAAGAGGTGGCTGATACAGGGGACATGTGAAGAGTATATTTTGGAATAGGTAATGTTCATGCAAATGTTTAAAATCTTGGCTTCCCCTTTTTGCATTCCTTCTCGTACATATGAAAATATTTTCGGCATTTATTATTACTGGATGAACGTATTTAGGTTTATCATATGCAAGTTAGTGAATAAAAATTCCTTTCCAGCTTTACTTTCCAAACCCTACGCCCTTTCTCCAACTCCCACCCCCAGCAGGAAATGGAAAGCAATGCTGAGAATTGTCTGCAACACATCGTAGTAGTGGCCTCTAATCGACTTGCCCTAAGCTAATGGTGATAAGATCTAGGCAGATATCTTAAGAATCATAGCTGACAAAAGGTATTTTCATTAAGGCTCTATACATGCACATATATATAACAAGAAATAAACTTTGACGGGGGAGAAAAGAGAAGCAAAAGAGAGTATCAAATAGGTGGGGGTAGATTTTTCTTTTAACACTGAGAAAGTTGGTTACGTGTCTGTCGACCATTCCCTCCTTCAGACTCTCTGTGGTCGACTCCTAAAACAAATTAACAAAAGCAAAAGCGAAATTGAAAAAAGAAAAAAAGAACAAGCCACAAGTTGGGTGACCCAACTCCCACTTGGTTAATGCTGATCATCCCTAGCTCTGAATCTCCTTTATGTACTTGCTAGTTGTTAGAAAATAAGTAAGATAAAACACAATTACAGAGATCATGTTAAACGGGATTATTTACATATGTATATAATAAACAAAGAATCACATACTTGGATTTCCGTTGTAGTTCCATTGATAAAAGATATTTTTACTGCCTTCTCTTTTTTCAGAAGTTTTTCATTTTTCAGATAGATTGCATCTTTTGTGTTCGTTATGTTTTTTTAAATGCTACACCTTTAACTACCTTTGGTAGTTATGTAAGGTAAAATTACCTTAATACCCATCATGGGTGTATTTAATTCATTATCTCCCATTCACACATGATGGATTTTAATCTAATTAAAAAACAAATTCTACAGTACTCATATTTGTTCAATAACCGGTGTGACTAGCATACGACGAAAGCACATTGTCATATATCTGTTAGGAGTATATGATATCTCGATTTAACAAATTGATCTTCGGATTTATGTGTCCTTGAGTAGACAATGTATATTATACCCTAGGTCATATCTCGCACTTGTACTTTTCTTTGATCTCCTTTAGTTTCTTATGTCATAAATGTATTCAAGTTCTCTACTAAAGAGACGATGGCCATCGATGAATACTTTTTCATGCGAGTCAATGATCTAAGTTAAATGACTTTCCTCTGTTTTCAATTCTCTTTTGAATTAAATTTAATTTGCTTTCCTATGATTATTCCATATGATCGCATCTTGCATGATCTTTTGACAATAACCTAAAGTAGCAAACCTTAAATTCAATTATCAATAATTAAACAAGAGTCGTAAGGGTATATGATGAGGTTATTCTCAACCTCAAGGGTCTTACACAATGTAAGATGAGATCTTGCGACTTACATTAATTCCTTTTTGTGGTCAGTTATACACACATGGTATGAGTCATGTGCTACAGTATTTACCCACTTTGTTTAACTTGAACATATTTTATTCAAGAAATACCATACAGATGATAGTGCAAACATACTCACTGTTTAACTTAAGTTCACTTATCTACTCAAAACCTATTTAGAACTCACATCACAGATATAGTGATTAACAAATCACGTTGAATCACTTTCTTTGCGACATTTATGGTTTAAGTTTCTCTCTCAATTATCACCTAGATGATAAACTTTAATCATGCCTCATCTCTAGCGAGCATAAACAGTAGAGGTGATTTCCTGTTTCAGATGACCAATCTATAATCTGTCTCATATACTTATGATTCATTCCAAAATATATTTATACACAAACATATATATTCATGAATCAAATGATACATAATGTATAATTTTCATCATACATTATATCCAAACATATGATATTAGACTGAGTGAACATACATAGAGAAATGTTTATGTAGCACCCCACTCTCGCAAGACACGTACCCGACATCCATGGTGATATCCGAGTACGTACCCCACAAGGGTGGTATGCTAGAATGATCATTCAGTCAAAATTCATCACAAAACTTTTGTTTCTTTAAAACAAGGTACATGTAATCGAAAATTACTAATCAAATTGGGCCTATGTCATTTAAAAACATTTCCATTTACAAGTTACAAATATTATAAACATTAGTATTCAACAATAATTTGGGTCCATTTCAAATACAAAACACTTGAAATCATAAAGTCATTTCATTACCAAATCATTTACATACACTTTGTACAATTTTTGCTGAACATAATTCAAAAATAAAATCA
>JANVCL010000007.1:15424504-15440042 GCA_026546855.1 Erythroxylum incrassatum | reverse complement strand
ATTGGTGCAGAAAAGGATCGCGATGATTGGGGGTGTTAGACGAGTGAGTGTTGCAGAACCCTTCCCATCCTTACCTCATACAACCTTGCAAGTGAAATTGCTTACAACAATGTTTTTGGGCGGTTGGCTTGCACATCTGTTCTTATAGAGATTATTAATCCACTCACAAAACAACTTACTTGTCTTGCTTGAGATAGGTGTCCCACTTTGGCTAGCAATTTCTCAAATTGAGTTTGGTAATCTTGAACGGGATCAAGTTGCTGTAATTTCGATAATTCACCAAAGAAATCAAAGAATTGATTAGGACCATACCTCGAGTGAAGCCCCTCCTTGAATTTTGGCCATGTGGTAATCAGTGTCTCTTGTTTTAAGAGCTGATGCCACAATTGAGCATCTCCTTCCAGATGAAAAGAGGCGATTGAGACGTGCTCAATTTCTGGAGTATTATGGAACTAGAAGAATTGTTCAACTCAATAGAGCCAGCTCGTAGGATCTTCTTGCCTATTAAAATGAGGAAAATCTAGCTTAAGCAACTTGGGAACAAATGAAGAGCTACTCCCAAAGCTGTTTTCCCTTTCACGAGACTCCAAGACTCTCTTCGCGGCTCTCTCCGTAGTTGATTCCTCTTTTCTCTTTAACGACTGTCCAGTAAACTAGTCCATACAAGAATTAAGTTGGAGAAGAGTTCTTCCAAATGGGTAGCAATTCTTTGTTGCGCTCCGGAAAGGGACTGAACTTGTTATTCTAATAGCTCCACCCTTTGGTCCATGCTTGAGCTCAGATACCACTTTGGTATGAACTGTTGTTTTTCTTGCATGGGCCTATACTGATATGAAAAAAATGAATTTTAACAAGAAATAGACTGGTTTAATAGAGGAAACCAAAACCTCTAGGTTTTCACGTATTTAAGAAGTTTTTGGCTCTGTTTGGCAAACAACTGATTTCATTAGCTGTTAGCTGATAGCTGATTCTATTAGCTGATTTGACCAGCGGATTGTATTAGCTGTTTGTTATTTGATGTTTGGTAAAATTAGCTGTTTATGTATAAAATGACTTATGAGGACATAATTTTAAAAAATTATGAGAGTATAAATATTATATATCTTAATATTTTGTTGAATATTCTTGTAAGAATTTATATTTTAAATATTTAATTTTATGAAAATTAAGTTTATAATCTTCAAAATATATATTAGTAATCTAAAATATTATATTTATATTATTGAACTTTAAAAAAAATTGTGCAAAGGACATAAGTGAGAAATAAGAACTTTATATTATTGAACTTTAAAGCAAAGGACATAAGTGACTCTAGTCACGGAGACCTAAGGACTTATTAAATGGTAGTGACCAGTGCGTAAGTGAGAGGTAAGAGAAGTCAGACCAGAGAGATATAGCATGGAGAGAAGAGAATGAGGACATTACTGGAAAAATCAATCAGTTGTTATGGAAACGTTGCTCACAAGCAGCTTTTATAAAATTGGCTAGTTGGGTTGAATCAGCCAACCCAACTAACTAATAATCAAACACAACTAATAGCTGATTGACAAAGTCAATCAACTAATTTTGGTCAATGAGCTATTTTATAGCTGATCAGCCAACATCTAAACATGGCCTATAGCTAACAAAAAGATAGAATATACATAAGTTAAGTTGGTTATTCCAAATTATCATAGTCAACTTGGTCATAAAAGGGTAATGCCCCTGCTATTGTTTTCTTACTAGGAGAATTTTAAACTATTCAACATGCGTAATTTCTTCATATCCATTCGTTAAAAATTGTCATATCCATTACACAATTTTGAAACATTTATACGATATAAATTGATCAAACATAATATGCTTTCATATTGACAATGAAAATAACAGTAGAAAGAAAAAAGTTCAATTTGTTGTGCTTAATTTAATTATGACGCTTCATATATGAATTGGAGTGTGATAATTGTAACTATCACCTAAAGCTATGGATGTGATGTCTTCAATTAATACTACATTAATTTCAAATGACGGTTATATGGTTTGTTATTGTGGTTTAAAAGCCCTGCTAAGAATTTATAAAGTGATAATAACTCAGGAAAGAAATTTTATGGATGCCTAAATATCCCAGAAGTGTTTTTTCAATAAGGAAAAATTGTTGATATATATGTTTAATGTTTATTTTATTAATTATTAATTTTCTTTCATGTTAGAAGATGCAATTTTTTTAAATGGTATGATGAAAAATTTAGTGAGATGGATTGTTGCAATAATTTATAAATTAACGAAAAAAATGTATATTGAAGAAGGAAATTGAGGTATAAATAAAGCTAGTGAAAGAAGACATTATTTTGTTGACAAAAAAGAAAAATGTTTTGAAATTTATTTTAGTGACTATCACAATAGGGTTTGTTGTACCTATGGTGAGTGTTATAATAGGGTCTGTCGTGGGAACGTAACGCTAAGTTGTAATATTTTTGTTTCAAACTTGAATTTTAATGAATGAAAGAGGACTTTGGTTAATTGTCTTATGACAATATTGTTTTGTTATTCATGAAGATGCTTTAATGGACATTTGGCCTCATGTGTATGGGATATAAATATGGTTTGACAATTTCCACACAAAGATTAAAACCACTTGCAGAAGAACATGAAGCCTAATTAATTCTTTTAATAATCATTAAGAAGTATATTCTACGGTTTTATATCACAATAAATAATCAGAGCACTAAAGAAGTAAATAATTACACCACAACATCCATCCATTTACAAATGTGATTGGATCCATAAACAAAATTACCAAAAATAAAAGTACTACAACACCCATCTACTTTCCATATATAAAAGCGATTGGATCCATAAACAAAAGCACTAACAACTAAAGTTCTAATAACATATAGACAACAATAATGTAGATTCTGTGAATTAACCACATTAATTCCCTTATTTGCACTTGAATGGGAAGGTTATTTATGTATTGATTGAGTCAACGATGTTGTCCTCCTCACTAGTTCAGTTTGAAATTGTTGGAAAATGATGCTAGATTGTCCTTTGAACCTTAGAATTGTAGGTTTAAAAGACGACTTGAATGAATGTATACCAACTTCTCCATCCTTCTATTGATTACCATGCGAAGAGCTAGAAACCTCACACACATATTGTTAATAGTATTTATTTGAATTAGTTATTAACAATATAATGAATGTTCATATATAGAACTTAAAGTATTGCTTTGTTGACTTAGTGCAACAATACATTCAACTATGTTAACATTGATAATTTGTGAGGAAACCTCGGTGATGACCTAATAAATATGATATAATTATCATAAAAAGTTTGATATATGAAGCAATGCATAGTAATCAATTCAAGGTTTGATAATCAAAGAATGTTTTATACTTGTGAAGATTACTAAGCAGGATTTTTTGGTGTTATAGCATAAATGCCACATTTTCTACATTTTTATACTTGACCCTTTTGAGTCAATTTGATTGGAATTTTCAATTTTTTAGGCTCATTATTCCTCTTCTTCTAACTATTAGGCTTTCTGGTATGACACTTTTCAGTGGTGGATTTATCAATGATATAAAAACTGAACCGAACCAATCGATTCGATTGAGTAAAGTATGAACTGGACTAACTTTCGGTTCAGTTTTCACTTTTAACCTCTATGATTGAAAACTGGCCGGTTAAATAATAAACCGGTCGATTTTTTCTGAACTGTAAAGAACCGGTTTCATGTTCTCCTCATCCGAGCGACAACAGTATCTTCTTTACTTCCCTTCAAATGTTGTTTGAACGCCAATGGTCTTTCACATCCATGGATTTTTTAACACTTAAGAACCCTTCTTTCAACTCTTTCTCCTTCAACTCTTTGCTTCCTAATCTCAAAACTAAACTTCTCTTCAACACACAACTTTAATCATCTGTCCCTATTATAGAAATCCCAAAACTCAAAACCTAACATGCAATTTTTACAAATTTTTTATGAACTCATCCTAGGATTTGATGAAGGGATTAGCTTCATCGCAAGGCAAAAAGTGGGTTTTGAGATTGAAAATAGTCTCTTAGAAGCAAACCAAACCAAGAGCAAGTAACATCTCTCAATCTCTCTCCGTCTCTCTGTTCTACTTCTCTGAGACAGAAATGTGTGATGCTTGAAAACAGCCTCTCAAAACCCTTTGATGCAAGAATAATTGGTTTTGGTAGATTGTTCTTGCTCATGGCTATGGAGGAGACCAGTCAATATAGGAAAAGATTAGTCCTTGCTTGTTAGAGCTTTACAGGCTTCTCATTGAACTCCTATTTGCCTTATTAATTTTATTGTTATTGCTCTGCTTCTCTAACGACTTAGTACTTTGATATAATAATAGAAATTGTATCAGCTTATTGTACTTCTATTTACCCTCTTTACTTTTGTTATTATTGTTCATATCATGGACTTAGTGCTTTCATATAATAGTAAAGAATGGGTTTAAAATAAATTGTAAAATTTTAAAATAACAAATGAAGATATAAATTTTAATTTTTGTGATATTAAAAGTATTAGTATTTGTTGATCAAAATTTAAAATATTTTATTTTCTACTTACTCTTTAATTTTTATTTCTTATTTATTATATATCGATTTTATAGTGGTTTATCATCAGTTGAACTTTTAAACTTTGAACCTTTAAACCTTTCTTTTAACCGATTTGATATCCGGTCTTGTTTTTAAAACATTGGGATTTATCACTTCTGTAACAAAAGTAGGCAAAAAAAATTGCACCCTAATAGGTTGCAACACAGCCATATGACATGAGGAATTTGTCCTTCTTATAGCAATCATCTACAAATGCCTCCACCCTTTACTTGGAATGGTGAATAACATTTATAATATGCTTGCAAGGATACCTATAAAGCTTCCATGCCTAACAACTACATGGATGGTACTTGCTAATCTTTACAATATGTTTGTCATCACCCTTAGACAATTTACATGCTTCATCTCCATTCCAAACTATTCTCTATTGCATTGCGTCTTTCTTGTTTTTCTCTAATTTCTTCATAATCGTCAGTGCAACACTTGACTTCCAAGTGTGCACAAATTCTCTTCTATCTACAAGCCTTTTAATCACCATGATTCTAATGGCTCTAAGCATGTTGGTAACTGACTTATCTTTTGTTGGTAAAATTTACCCATTAAAGGTTTTACTCATATTTTTTCGAAAGTTAGGAATTTTGATTCAAAAGACTGGTAACATCTTACTTACCTCTCCGTAAGATATTTAACCAATACTGATGCACATCCAAGCTTTATTATATCCAATCTTTTTAGCTACTCATTGAAATCTTCGACGTATATTGACCATGTACAATTCAAAAACTACTTCCATGTATCCTTTCCCTTCTAATTCACATATTAATTATGGTATATGGTATATAGTGGCATATGGTAATGTCTCTTCTACAACCCCGATGAATATTGATGAAAATTTTGGTCCAGCCTGGCTCGACCTGATTTTGGCTCGAGTTGACCGTGCTATAGGCCAAAATGATTCGACAAGATCGGGTCATGTATCAAACTGGGCATGCCCGTGGCCTAATCGAAACAACAAAAACGACGTCATTTTGTAATTTTTTTTAAAAATAAGGATGGGTCAGGTAGGGCCAACTTGCATATGGGCAGATCAGGCCACAAGTCTACCCGAGGGCCATCCAACTAAGGGCTGGGCCAAGAGCAACCTGAGCCCAACCCGGACATGACCCATTGACATCCATACTGATCAAAACAATTAAATATAAATATATGAAGAATAAGATATCTTTTGCATATCTAATATAACTGTAAGCCCTTCGTCACCATCTAATTCCAAGTTAGAAGCTAATAGATTCATAAACTATATCCATGAATCAGTATTCTCTACTTCCATAACAACCCAAGCTAATGGATGCATTCCTTCATCATCATCCCTCCCAATTGCACTTAATAACTAGCCTTGGAATTATGTTTTTACGAAGCAACCATTAATACTAAAAATTTGCCTCAAATTCTTCCTTCCTTTTTTAATGGAGATAAATGCATATTTGACTATAATTATACACTCATATTTGATTTATTTTGCTTGATATTTTGTAATTTTCTTATATTTTTGGTACTTGATTCTCTTCAAGTGCATTTATAGGTTATAATTGCCTTCATGGACCGAAAGGAGAAAATTTTGGATAAAAACATGGCATAAAACAAAGTTTTGAAACAATTTATAGATACATGACTGTGTGTGTGCCTGTATAAGTCTTAGTGCTCAGGTGGAATCATGAATTTAGGTGTTTTTGATTATACATGGTCTCTTATATGCCTGCGTAGCAGACCATGTATGTCCCAAAAATCCTAAATTTTATTATAAAAGGACGTGTGTGGAGGCAAACAAAAGAGAGTCGAATTTAATAGCAAACTTAAGATGTAAAACATCCAAAGAGGTGACGGTTTTGATCCAGAGATAAGGAAAACACAAAATTAACATAAAAAAGATCCAATAAAAGGCTATATCAAATCCAAACATGCAATAAGTTTAAATATAATAGAAAGGGATATTTAGAATTATGAATTATTTGTTTTCTATTAGTTTTTCTTCATGCTTATATTTGATTTCATTTTCTGTCATGAGTAACTAAACATTTTTAGTGTCTAGGCATTATGAACCTTATTTTGTAATACAATATGTCTTAATCTTCTATTCAATGCAATTATTTTGATTGATTTATTGTGATTCAATTATATATTTTACTCTTGTTCTAATATATCTGGAATATTAGTGCATGATTTGATTTCATATATTTGAGATTGAGAAATTCTTTATATGAATATATCTACCATAATTGAAAGTACTTGATTGCAAACTTAGAGATATGTTGATATAAATCCTTTAGATTAGGGTCAAACTTAATAGCAGAATTCATAAATTAATAATACAATCATAGGGGTTTTAACTAGAAAGATTTTTGTTAATCAACTGATGAACTAGTTATTAGTAGTCTCGAGAGATTTATTAACATAAGATAAGAATTTTCATAATAAAAGGTTAATTATTTAAGGATTTTTAGGGGGATTCATCACTTAGACACTAATATTTGATATTGATTTTTCTAAGTGATTTCCTGTGTCTTCTATGTTCATTATTGTTTCCAATTTTAGTTTATTTGTTTAAGTTTTATTTTTAATTGAAAATCAAACATCAAATTCGTAGGCTATATAATAGGATAAGGGCAATTACTAGCGCTTATTGACTTTATGGGATCAACCCATACTTGCCTGTGTTAGTTACAACTATGCCATGCATTTGCAGTTAATTTAATATTGATATAATGCATGGCATCAAAGCAAATTTATAATCTTTTGAATTACACAAAAAGATAATGAAGGATGAAAAATGTATAACCTTACTATAATTGCTTGATGATATGCATAAATATAATTTTGTACATGTAATAGAGAAGTATCTTCATTCCTTTCCAATTGTAGCTCTGTTGTTGAACTTGGATTTCTAATCCTCAACTCATGTATATATCCTTGTAGCTTGACATATTCATTCACAAAATTAGTTGCCCTCTTTTCTCAATCTCCTCTTTGCTGCTCTGCATATACTTGAGTTAACAAATATAATAAGTTTTTCTCTACATTCTTAGTCATCAAAATACTAAGCTTCTCAAGAATTACTTCCCTAAAATGTCTTATAAAGAACTTAGTTGAAACCAATTTAGGTTTGTTAGTAGTAAACTAACTATTCTTAGGATTGTATATCTTCACTTTGAAGCATCGTTTGTTATTGACAAAACTAACATACAACTCCAATAGGTATCCCTTAATACACCTAACTTCGATCTTATGGCTTTTACTCTTTTTAAACTTGATATTGTATCTTGTTCGTATTCCATAATCCACAATAGAATCTCTATACTATTTAGATGATCTAAACTCCATCCTTAATTTCTAATGTGGTGCTATATCAGATGGGTTATGCCTAATACTAGTACTTAGTCTCTGTAATAGTTCACCATGCTCTTCTTTGCTTAGATATTCATCACTACTAGTAAAAATGCCACAATTATTTAAGTCAATTTTAACGAGATGATGGTCATTAGGAATGTCAACTTGTGTAAAACCCTCATCCCGGTCCTTGTCATGATCATCTAGGTCTTCATCAACTCCATCACCAATTCCTTTGTCAACTCCTTCACTAACTCCTTCCACCTTTGTCAACATGCTCATTATCAACTTAATCTACCCTAATACCAAAACTTCCCTCTTTACCTCACTATCTCCTCCCTCTCCTCTAATTATAGACAATATCTTTGGTGCAAGGGTTGGGGTATCTAACAAATGAGTAACATAAACATCAATCATTTGTTTGATTTTCATAAGGTTAACGAGCTTTAGATAACTTTGTTTTGATTCAATCAGCCTTAATGACTCACTAAATTTAAAACTAGGTACACTACAATAGGCTTTGAAAACTTGAAGGTATCCTAACTCCATCCCTATGTCACATATTTTCCTATAGCTAAACATAATCGAGGTATGCTTTATCAAACCTATTTGTTTGGCCATTTATATATTTCAATTTTGGTTTTACTACGAACTTTCTACCATAAAACATTCTTATACCACTAAATTGGGCCGTTACACATCTATTCACAAGGAAGGGGAAAGAATTATAGCCAAATCAAAAGAAAAATGCATTTGAAGATAGCCAAATCATTAACACAAATAAAGTTAAATAATATTAGAGTACTTAACTAATCAAAAGACTGTAAATTCAAATAAAGTTATAAAAAATCTTGTAAACATAAGGAGGGAATATCATGTAAAATGAGTAGGATGATCATGTAAAATAAGATAAGTCAACACAAACACTTCAACTTTTATAATATATAGGCAAGTATATACAAGAAAACAAAGCATATGTAATAAGAAATCAAAAGATGACGGAAGATATCATCATTCATATTATTAGTCAATATTGTTTATCTTCCCCATTTGTTCTTGTTCTGATTTTCTATTTTACTGGTACACCAAAGCAAAAGCAAGCAGTTGAAAATTTGATTTAGGGTTTCATTATGGCAACTTGAATGTTGCAGTGCTTTTGATGTTTGAGTTCATTGGCTGGGCGTGTTACTTTGGCCTAGTCGGTCCTCGCTGCCCTTTGCCTTTATTCTATGCAAACTGTGCGCCTTTCGTGGCAGCTTTGTGATGACCTAGAGCGTACCATGTGCCAATTTATTTGGAGAGCTTCTGCTGATCATCGACCCATGCCTCTTGTTAAGTGGGATGAAGTCTGCCAGCCCAAGAGTGCAGGGGGTCTTGGCCTCAAGCACATCCGTCAGTCGAATGAAGCCCAGTTGGCCAAGCTGGGTTGGGCTTTGCTTACTCAATCGACTGCTCTTTGGGTCCGTGTGCTTCGGGCTAAATATCGGCTACCTCTGGCCCCTCTTCCTCTCACCATTGCTCGTCCGCGGGCTTCGGCCACTTGGCAGGGCATTGCCACTGTTTGGCCCCTCCTTCGTCAAGGAATCCAATGGATTTTGGGGGAATGGGCGCAACATATTATTCTGGTTAGACAATTGGTTGCCTGGCTGGGGTCCCCTAGTCAATTTCGTCCGCTCCCCTCTTCCCTCTCCTATGCTCGAAGCCACTATCTCCGGCTATACTACGGCTACGGGAGGCTGGCACTGGCAGCTGTTCAATCAGTACCTCCCCTTCGAGGTTTGTTTGGCTCTAGTCGCCTCCCATCCTAGTCTGGACGTTTCTGCCGAGGATACCCTCCGGTGGGGGCCGACTCTCAATGGGCAATTTACGACGGCTTCAGCCTATGCCCTCTTTGCGGCTCCTCCTTCATCTACGGCTAGCCGTCAATGGGAATTAATCTGGAAATGGGCTGGGCCTCAAAGGATTCGGGCTTTCTTGTGGTTGCTTTTCAAGCGAAAGCTCTTGACTAACCACCAGCGCGTGGTTCGGCATCTCACGCTCGATACCTAATGCCCGTTTTGCCCTCACGAGGAGACCATTCTTCATGCGTTTCGGGATTGCTCGCGAGTGAAGGCCTTTTGGGGCCACTTTCCTCCCGAGGTGATCACCTTGACTTTTTTCCAGTCTGATCTCGAACCTTGGGTGACTGCTAATCTTACTTCCCAGGCTACTGTGTATCAGTCCCAGTGGGCTACCATTTACGGAGTCGCCTGTTGGTTCCTTTGGCAGTGGCAAAATCGAAGCATTTTTTAGGAGGCCTTTCAGTGGCCTGCAGCAGGGCTACCCGTCGTTATGGACTATGTTCACTGGATTACTCGAGCGTGCTTGGTGGAACGGAGTGTCTTTCGGGGTCCTAGGGCTGTTGCGGATCCTCAGCCGGGGTGGGCCATCCCCCCTGCTGGCTGGGTTAAGCTTAATACTGACGATGCCGCTAGGCATGGCCAATCCTTCACTACTGCCGGCGGGTTGCTTCGGGATTGCCAGGGCCAGTGGTGTGGGGGCTTCTTCCATCGGTTTGGTATCTACTCCCTGGTCGAGGCTGAACTTTGGGGTGTCCACTCGGGTTTCCTTCTGGCTTGGGACCTCGGCTATCATTGGCTCATTCTAGAAGTCAACTCCTTGGAGATGATCAATATCCTCTCTACTTCTCTTTATCTCAACACTGACCAGTTGACTTTGGTGACAGGTATACGGAGTCTCCTCAGGCAACATTGGGAGGTGCAGCTCCAGCATGTCTACAGGGACAGCAATCAGAGTGCCGACTGTTTGGCGTCCCTTGCCTCCTTTGTCAGTCCGGGCCTTCACTTCATTCAGGAGGCCCCTTCTCTAGTCTGGACTCACATGCAGCGTGATCATCACGGTCTTTTGTATCGCAGTCAATGCGCTAGTTTAGGCTAGTAGTGTTGTAGTGTTTTCTTTTCCTTGTAATAAAAAAAAAACTATCTTCAAATAATTCCTTTCTTTAGGGGTTGCTTTTTAAGACTTCACTCCTAGGTTTCTATGACCAGACTATTGCCTTTCCTTATTATATCTTGTGCTAATAAAGAACATATCGGAAGATTCATGCATGTATTAAGCGCCTCATGCATATAACTTTCATTGGAGTTATAAGTTTTATCCATTAAATTCGATATGGAATTTGCTTTCTATATGCATACTTATTTTCTTTCACAAAAGTTGTAAAAAGATATCAACAGAAGTATGAATTTTCAACAGTAAATTTGTTTTTTAACTCTCATCTGTACATTTTGCCTTGGCTTAGCACGCGCATCACAAATGTAGATTAAAATGACGAATGTGGCATTATGCATAAGAAATAGGGACCATAGCATATCAGATCAGACTAAAGAGCGGGCCTACCACGATGTATTGTACTTTTCACATTTCTCAGAAATCCAAAGTAGTGTCAGGGAGGGGACATAACGCACAACCTGTAGAAAAGCTGATACAAACGTGCGGTTTAGATTCAAGGCTACTGCAATTGCTGCTGTAAGGAAAGTGGCTGGTGCTGATGCTGTTGTGATTTAACAAATTATGATATGGTGATTAGTTGATTCAGGGAATTGGAGATTTGGGAGAAAGTTAACACAGAGTTAACGAAATGAGGTGTTTGGGAGAGTAAACGGTGAGTTTTAGGCACGTAAGACCCAACTTTCCTGTTTTAAAAAATTATTGTTTTAGAACACAACTTTTGTTTTAAAAAATTAAAAAAATATTATATCAACTTTGGATTACTCCGTTAGATCGAGATTGTTCTTTCTAGCCTTGTATTGGGACCCTCTTGTTTTTGATTAAAAGATGCCAGACTTCGGCTTAATCCATGATGATGATGAACGGGTATTTAGCATATGATACAGTATCCTATAGCATAGAGACTTCGCTCAGAAGAAATTAACTAAAAGAAAAAGACAAACAAACAGAAAAAGAAACCGCGCATTGGAATGGTAGGTGTTTCGGTTGTTGCAGACTTTAAAATGCGTTGCACTTCTTGTTTTAGAACACACCGCAATCAGGATTTTATCGGAAAGAGGGGCGCACCTCCTATGCATATTCCAGTTGATATGTCCCAAAATTTTTTTGATCGGCTTTAGAAAAAGAGAGAAGAAAAAATAGTTTCTTTTGATCTGCCCTGCTCCGATCTCATCACTCTCTCTGGGTTTTCATTAGGTTTGGTTTCACAATTGCAATCGAATTAGAGTTGGGTTTCTAGGAATGGGATTCATAGAACTAAAAGTGATGTCATGCAAACAAGTGACCGCCTTCAATTTCTTCCAGAAACTGTCCATCTACGTCTCCGTCTCTATCATCGGCGACGGAAACGCAAAGCCGAATGATCAGAGACAAAGGACAAGCACGGACACCGAAGGAGACGGCAATCCAGAATGGAACCAGGAGATGCGCTTTGACCTGGGAGAGGACGGGGAAAAGTTGGATGGAATCTTCATTCATTTCGAGATACGGCACGAAGGGATTATGTTTGGTGACAAGACAATCGGAGAAGTTAGGGTTCCGGTGAAGGAAATGGTGGAGGAGAGTAGAGGAGGAATCGTGAGATTTGTGAACTACCAGATACGCGACAGTGAGGGGAAGGCCAATGGGATTCTGAATTTCTCGTATGTGGCGGTATTGGTTGATGATGGGAATGGGAAACCCATTGATAATAGTTGTTGCGGTGACATAATACCATCATCATCATCAGATTATCATAATGATAATAACAATAGCAATAAGATGGAATATCCAAGAGTTGAGGTTGAGAGCTCATTGTTAACGATGGCAGAGAACAATTATCAGACACCCTACAACTCTGGGTCTGGCCCGTATCCTTCCCCCGCATATTATCCATCGCCGCCGGTGATGTACGGAGCATGTTGCTACCCTACGCCTCCTTCTCCTCCTCCGCCGCCGCCGCCTCCTCAATGGCCGATATCATCATCACCATCATATGGTGGCTATTTCGAGTACTACAACAATCATTTACGGTGGGGGCATGGGCATGGGCATGGTCATCCAGATCCACGGCGTTGGAATGGTTGATCAATTATTGTTCATTAATTAAATTTATTTTAAATCTTTTATGTAATATTTATTAATAAATTTATTTTAATTATTAAATCAAAATTTTATTTAAAATTTATATATATGAAAATATTTCAAATTTAGTTATATTTATTAATAATTATTAAATTGAATTAAATTAAAATCACTATAAAATTAAATAAATTACTAAATAAACTTAAATTATTTATAATTTTAATTAATTAAATATAATATTAAATTAAACTATTTATAATTTTTATTAATATGTGATATATTAAATAATTAAATAATATATATTTAATTCATAATAAATCTGATAAAAATAAAAATGGAAAAATTAAAACAAAAGATGTTAAGTGTTTTCTTCTTTTTTCTTTATGCCATTTTGTTTATAGAACATATCCACAACTTTAATTAGCTATAGTAACCTTAAAGCATTCTTTTAGCGGTGGAGCTTAGGGGTGAGCATTCGGGTAATTCGAGTCGGATTTTCATTATTTGGGCCCGGCCTGAATTACCTGAAATTTTTTTTGCCTTACTCGGCCCGAATCCGAATTTTCAATTACTCGAACTTACCCGACCCGATTTATCCGAATTATTTATCCGGCCCGATTTATCCGATTTACTCCAATTATCCCGGCTCGATTTACCCGAATTACCCTAATTATCCTATTTTATAATTCTTTTAAACCTAATTCAGGTAATCGGGTCGGCCCGAATTTTTTCGAAGTTACCCGTCTCGGCCCGAAAATAATTCGGGTAATACCCGGGCCGACCCGAATTACCCGAAATTTAGCATTTACTTACCCGAATTAATTCGGGCCGGGCTAATGCTCACCCCTAGTAGAGTCAGACCAGTTTACGGACTTTTCAAATCATTAGTCTTAAGGTTCACGTCCAGCTTAATAAGATTTAATCGATTAGAAGTACGAGATTTACGCGAAATTCAAGAAATGATAAATAATCTTGAAATTCTTTCTTAAAAGGAATTTATCCTAAATGTTTAATATTAAGACAATTAAAGTCGAATCTTTAACTTTGATTCTAGATACCAGCCAAACATAAAGTAGGTAATATTAGGCACTTTTTGTTTTCTGTTTTTTTAGATTTTTTGTTGTGATTTTTGTAAATTAAGAATCGACCACGTTTATAATGTGTTCAGTTAAACTTGTTTGTATATTTCATTTTTAAAAATAAACAAACGACAACTATTTTACGAAAACGTAAAAATAAAGTTTTTGTGATTTTTGAAAACAAGTTTTCATCTAATTTTGAAATATTTTTTCACATAAATAAATCTTATTCATATTGGTTTCTCTCCTCTGCGCTGATTTCTTCTTCTACATCTTTCCCGATGTTGCAATTTCTTCAAGTTTGTTTTCATATATGTTGGTTGTTGCGATTTCTCTTGTTTATCTTATCCATAACATCAGATCCATCATACTTCTTGCGACCATCAATAGTATTTTTTTGTTTTCTCTTTGTATAACTCTGAGCTGAGTATATTGTTGATGAGAAGTAGGGTTAGCAGCGTTAGCTGGGTTGGTAGTAGATGATGCATGGAATTTGGGCTTGTCTTTCTTGTTACCTATGGCTATTCATTTTTGTTTCAATATCAATTTGTTGTTTTATCATTTTGGAGATTGTGTTCATCTTCTATCCTTAATGAGAGCAAATAAGAAGTTTCTAATTTATTATGTCATTAAGTTCTCAATCAGCATTCTGACCTCTAATTTACAGTGAAACATGTTGGTGTAAGACACTATTGTAGCACATTGAAATCAATTTTTTCTATCAATTTTGTGTTGTGTTGAAAAACTTTCCATATATACCATCTCAATTATATTATAAGCTTTTTGACCCTTTGCTCATGAATCCTGTTAAAGTGACCTATTACCTAAAGCTAAAGCCGAGATGAAGGAATGTGTAAATGATTTATTGTAATGGTTTTGCTACCATGTTTTCACATATAATGAATTCTAATTTGTGTAGAAGTTTGGACACCAAATTTCAATAAACTAGATAATGACGTGAGGTTTAATAGCCTATTTGGTGTTATCTTTCGACAATGGCATCATAAGAAGTTTGATTTCTAGCGCCTCAAATGTCAAATATCAAAAGTGGTATCCAATGCCCTACTCTTCATATTCTTCGTATTTATAATCCATATTTATAATAGTATAACAATAAAGTAATTATAATATTTTTTTAGAAATTGTTGCGATTGTCACATGTTTATTTTGAACCATGTTTAGCATTTAATACTTTGTAGAAATTGTTGTGATTTATGGAAGGCTTGAACAATATGAACGATTCCAATGATTGTATGGAAATAAATGAAAAAATGGGGGCATGGAATGATACTATAGAGATGTATTTAATATATTTGATGGTTGAAGAAGTGAAGAAGGGAAATCGAACAACTACTATGATTATGAGTAAAAGTGATGTTAGAATGGATGTAGGAACCATTGGAGATGCTTTGGAGAGTGTAGTTAGTGATTTAGAACTTTTGGTG
>JANVCL010000007.1:15377105-15395227 GCA_026546855.1 Erythroxylum incrassatum | reverse complement strand
TTCAAAAATGTTACAAATAGCTAATTAATAACATTTATAAAATATAATATAAAATCATTTGTAGCTATCAATAAATGTTATAATAAACTCAACAACAACTTTTTATCAATGTCATGGAAAACTTATCAATAACATTTTAAAAATGCTATAAAATTCATATCTGCTACATGTTAATGATGTTGCAAAAAGTTAATATATAACAGTGTAAAAATATTACAAATAGTTAATTAATAACATTTATAAAATATAATATAAAATCATTTGTAGCAATCAACAAATGTTATATTAAACTCGACAATAACATATCAAAACTGTTACTAAAGCATCATATCTTTAGTAACATGGGTTGTCATAGCATAGTCATTAGTGTTACTATTCATATTTAATAACACTTATCACCTGTTACCGTATGTCATTTTTGTTGTAGTGTTTTCTTTCCTTTACACTTTGTTCTTGTTATTATTGTGTTCAATTTTAGAGTCCAATTGAATTAGGGGATCCAAAATGTCACTTTCGGATATCCTATCTCATATCAACTATATAAAACTAAAAAATTTAAATAAATAAAATTTATCAAAAATAGTAAAACTACTTCCTAAAAAATGATGCTAAAAACTTAATCTACTTTAAATCTACAAATGCACATAACCAATCATAGATAGCTAAATAAAACTAGAGTGATTCTAGTATACCAATCTACAAAGAACTAATCACTAAAGTTATTAGTCCTAGTGAAATAAGAAAATTAAAAAGAATAAGGAGTTGAATTGAGAAATCTAATTATTAAACTAAAGAAAACAACAAAAATAAGTAAGAGAAACGATCAATACAATACACATTAGAGTTTCGAGGTTTGCTTATGTGAAATTCCAATTATCAAGCAAGATTGATTATCTTGGTTGAAGTAACAATTAACCAGAAATATATATAAGCCCTTTGAAAAGGCATATGGGTATATCTAATTATATTCCTATCATTTGTACATGCGTAATTTATCCTAATCAAAATCCTTAGCATAGTTAATTTACTTGGCTATCACTAAAGTTTAGGATACCGTTACTTTCTATAATTAAAGTGTTTATTCTCCTAGTGCCCGAATCATACTTCAGCTTTTAGTCCTTATTATAATCCCTATGATTGAATTAATGGTGATCAGGTATAAACTTAAAAATTAAGGATAAGAAAATTAAATAAAGTCAACCAACTAATAATCAAATCATATGTTGATAATTGAAAAATCTATATATGCTATACCTCTAACCCTAACTACGATTTCTAGTTATTAATCATGATACAAACTAATCACAAAGAAACAAATATCAACATAAAGAAAAGCGTAGAACAAAGAATTGATAGAAGTTGTTACTAGTCTTTTTCAATCTTGCTCGAAATCTTCATTCAATAACAAGAAAGAATGAAAAATCATGAAACTCTCAAAGAATCTCCCTCAAGATTGGCTAGAAGTCCCCTAAGTTAATTCTAATACAAGTATTTATAGTTAGAGTTATAAAAATAGAGTTCTAGATGACATGAACTTGAAGAAATACAATTCTTCAGAAATTAGGTCTGAGAAATTGGATATTGATACCTTTCATAACTGATGTCAGTCTTATTTACTTCTCATTGTCATAACTTTAAAGATGAATCCAACGTTGTTATTTTCCATCGACTTTGTTTTTCAATCACGTCGGTTAGACAACTGTGACAAAAGTTACACTAAATCTTATGTTTATTCCTTAAATTCTTCCACATTAAAAAATGATATAGATATAAAATATAATAAAATTCATAAAAAACACACTATAAAGATACCAACTACTAAGTAAATTACCCGACTAATATATATAATATCAATCTATGAAATAAAACATTAGTTGAGCAACACTTCTTTAAAAATATAATACAAATTTGTTAATTTATTCTTAATAATGAGACTAAACTTGCAAAAAGTTTCTAAGCTCCATGGCTTGCAGTCTATCCTCAAAATTGGCCTTTAGTTGAAAGTTGATGTATGAGTTGAAGCTAAGATAAGCTTGTATAAATTAAGTCTGAGTATGTTTGGATTGAGTTATAGCCTTAATATTGTTTTGTATTCTTGGATCTTTTACAAGGCTTTCGAAGAGAGTACGTATATTTCAAACTAGAATCCACTGTTTATAAAATTTTAAAAGTACCTGAAGACATGTCAAAAGACTTAAAGAACTTTTTGGCTGACATTTAGACTAATTGTAATCAATACTTCTATCTACTGTCTTCAATTGAAACATATATATTCTCTCAATTATAAATTAAGAAGGCAGTAGTTGTTGGAGACTTCAACATTGCAACGACCATGTATGGGTTCAACAAAGAAGCGAATAAAATACATAAATAACAATTAAGTATGGATCGTCAAGAGTAGAGAACATCACAGAATCACGATGAAGATGTTCGGTGAACAGGGACAGATGGGTCTGTGGTTGAGTATTTTTATTATAAATTTTATTCCAGTATGCATGGATTCCTCCTTTAATTGATTTAAAAATATAAAATTAATTGAGCTCACAGCTAAAAATGTTATTAAAATAGTTAGATAAGTAACTTGTTTGCAACCTACAACATCCTATAGAGAAGAGAGGAGTGAATATATAGATGCCCCTGTGCTGTTAGGAGACAACTCATCACCACCTTGCTTCTGAGTTTAATTATTCCTTCCGTCCAATGCAGAATAATGCATACGTATAATTATAATTTCCTCTACTTCAAGAAAGATGTACTAATCAATAAGCAACACCAACATTACACCATACCCTCCTTGAATTATTGCTTAATTAATTGACATCAATCTTCAATGGTAACATTTTAACTATATAAACATGGAATCTATGTCCGGAAACAGCTTTTCTATTATGTAAAGATAAGGTTGTGTACTATCAATCAAATCTCGCTTTATTACGGAATTTTAGACTGGGTGTGACGATGATGATGAAACATGAAAACTATGTAAATGAATTTTCTGTTACTAAACATGCATATAATAGTGAATACAAAATTATATAACTTTAGCATAACCTCTTATCGTGGTATTTTAAATGAACTAAAGCATTTGAGCATGCCTAATTTTTGTTAAATAACTAAACATTTTAAAGCAGAAAAGAGGAGGCCAATTTCGTGATGGGCTTCTGTCTGTGAAAAGTTGGCAAAAGTAGGTGTTGTTAACGTTAGGAAGAAGAAATAATGGTGCGAGGTTGGTGAAAATGTTAATTACTTAAAAGCCTAAAACAACTTTCATAAAGGAAAAGCAAAAGCAAAAGCAAAATCGACCTAGGAAGCAACCGTACATATTATTTTCAAACACGAAACATGCAGCAACAAATAAAATAGAAAATGAAAAAGAGACGACACCAAATGCCCTCTACGATGATTGACTGGCCACCCCTTCCTTTGTCGTCAAAGAAAAGACACCGCCAACGTTCTAATTTCGTCAGTATTCCTCTTCTGATCATAGATTTCTCAGGCCTTGACACAATTTCCGTTGAACAATTTTTGCAGAAAGGAACTCATGAAATTGCGCATTAAAATTGATGAAGTCTTATTACAAGGTACGTATAATAGCAATTATTTTAAAACAACGTCCAATACAATGAAATGGAAGGAAAGGAATGATGGTAACCATGCTCATCAATGCTATGCCTACCAACAAACCTTCATTCATTATTTATAGCTGGAAGAACGATGACGTTATTACGTTAATGATAATCATTCAGGCATCTCATCAACTATGTGCTTTCAAGCATCACGCAGCAATTGCATTCGACTTTGTACCCTTAGCTGCTCGTAGAACCTTTTAATGAACTCCTCAGCTTCATCGTCAACTTGTCGTCGACAAGTTCCAGTACCAACGTTGTCATTCTCTTCAATATCATCTTCTGACGAATAATTTGACACCCGTACAGCGAGAGGAGATAGAAGAGGGCTACGCTTCTCTCCCGGAGCCAAATCAGAAGCATCAAAGCAAAAGTTGAACGCGTAAGGCTCGGGTGTCTTTGGAACTATCATGACCGCCTTATTTGAACCAGTACTAGAATAATAACCCTCTTCTTCTTCCTCCTCTTCTTCGACCACTTGAGGTAGGTTGACGCAAGGGAAGTAATGATGAACCTTGCGCTTACCCGCTGGGACGTGGAAAAAAACAGGATTCGGACTGTTGCTGCACGAGAACTCGTACTCCTGTATGCCGAAGCCACCACGTGCCATACTACTACTCCTGCTGCTGTAGTTGTTTTCGTGATGAAGATGATGGGATATGAGATTACTCAAAGACTTCCTTGGCAGCTTCCCTCTCTTCATCATGAGATTTAAGTCCATTATCAACTTTCTCTTAGACATCAACCCTTTCCTCATCATCAGCAATGTCACTCTCACCACATTCCACAGCCTCTTCCCTACCCTGGAACTCACCCTGGAATAATGCACATGATGATCCATTTCTAGCTACACACAAACTTAACAAAATAGTACACGGCAATATGGATGAATTAGTGTAGGTAGATATATCAAGCAATTGATATACATAAATCTAGGGGATGAACAATAATGGTTGGGTTTTCTTGTTTCTGCGAGGTTTGTGAGACCTCACAGAAGAAAGAAAACCCTTGTGAAAGAAAACGAAGAATGCCAGGGCATTTATAGGAAGCATAAGCACTTACGGTAAGAAGCTATGGCTTTAGGTCTACTTTTTCTTTGTCATTTTTAATTAATTAAGTAGTGCTTAAATAAATTTTGATTCACGATATTCCAAAATGGGGACCCAATAGCCGCTCCCCTGGCGGCTTTTTCTCTTTTTTTTTTTTAATTTTTAAAGATGTCAATTTAGAAAAGAAAAACGACCATCAATTGGTCAAGTATTCAACCTATAACACAAGTCATTAAACCCTTTTGCAAATTTGCACAAAGTTTTGGGAGTTTGAAGGGCTAATTTCCTCACCAAGTTGATCAAAGTTTATCTTCACTTCATCTTGCTTCCCCTGCTTGAGTAAGCATAGATATCTGCCTAAAACTTGGTAATGAATGGATTTAGTCCTCTTGCGTAAAAGTTAATCTCAAGTTTCATGCCAGACGGCTAGCTCCTGACATGTATCATCACTAAATATGATAGATGCTTATGTTGACGGGCTAAAGATGGAAGCTTCTCCTTAATTAAGTAGCTTATCCCAAGGTATAAACCCCTAATTTCAACACATAATACAAGAATCTTGTGGCAGCCTGTCGTACCACTAATCTCTGATTTTATATTGGATTTGCATTTCACATGCTATTTTTAAGTAATTCTTATACCCTATCTACGCGTCTATGTGTTTTCATCTTTAGGCACGTTCACACGTAATTTCAATCAAGTGAAAATAGCCATTTTATTTGTTATTAAATCTGTGGGATAAAATAAATTCAACGAGGATGACTTTGTATGTGGTGAGAAAGTCGACATTCTCATAACCCCCAAACATATGCGTTCAGCATGCAATTGAATCTTTCAATTCAATTTAATTAGTACAGTTCAGTGTATAGTTTGGATTTTTGATGCATTGAGAACCAGTAGTCAGTACACAGACGTCATACTAATAAGGATGAATGTGCCAAGTTCTGGTAAAAGGAAAGCCAAGATTGTCAACAATTAATTACTATTCCTGTCGCATTCAGCAGCATTAATAGCACAAGAACAGGCATGAAGATCCGGGGATTGCCCTTGTACTCTATTTAATTTGAATTCCATGTATGTTAAGTCTCTGGAACGTTTGCTTTTGGGACAATTAATCTTTGCTTTCGGCGGAAACTTTGGAAACAAAGCTTTCAGCAGGAAAACTCTTGTTCTCAAACATCAATAGCAACAGTGATTCCAGCGCACAATTCAATTTGATGTTAACAATCGAGTAGCCAAGCCAGAAATGTGTATCAGCACGTAAAAAATGAAACATAATGCTGTATATAATTTAGAAATGTGTGATAATAAAAAACGAACAAGAACACGGCTACGAACAAGAACACGGCTAAACAAGCTAAAAATTGAACAATTACAGGAAGTCCAAAACATGCACGCTGAGGAAATAATGGGGTTTAGGGTTTAGACAATAATGGGGACACTACAGACTATTCAATCGTAACACAATAAAACCAATCTTTATATTGAACAATCAACCTACTTCACAAATACTTTTTTTTTTCAGCTTTCTTTAGCATGTGAATTTATCTTTGTTATCTCAAATTCCCTTTTGTAGTTTGTGATTCCATTTTTGCTACAATCAATTATTTTCTTTACTTCAAACCTCATTTCTAGGTTTTCCGAATCTCACTTATATCGTCACATGCCCAAATTTTAGATAAACATCTATAATTTGACATACATGATGGGATCATGATGCCGCTAACAAGGAATAGAAAAGAAATGATTATGCTTCTAGTCTTGGAGGAAGAAGTCATGATGCAGCTAACAAGGAATAGAAAAGAAATGATTATGCTTCTAGTCTTGGAGGAAGAAGTCCCTGCAATAGTAGGGAATGAAAGATTTGCATCCCAAATGGTAGAGAATCTCGAGAAGGTAGTCTCATCTTCAACTGACTTTCTTGCCAGTGAGAATCCAAAAGGGTCACAACAAAATGACATCATCTATATAAATAAAATTTCAAAATTGAACTCTAACTTGACCTCTAGAGCTGATGTAATCAAGATATTGATGAAAAAGGTTGACAAAATGACTGTTCCTCTTAAATTGTTTGCTAGAAAAACTTTCCTGCTTTAGCAAAGCAAATCTTTGAAGGACTCGGTGCATCTTGCTCCTAATTTAATGGAAGTTAAGGAGTGTGATCGACTTCTATCTGCACCTTCTATAGATGAAAGATACATCCCTCCTTAAAAAAGAGAGGGTATTCCTATGACATCTCCACGCATTAATCTTAGAAATGAACGATTGAAAGTCAAGGCCCAAATTGTCGATTGGAAAGGATTTAGTGTCAAGGCTTAAGCCAATAGACCACAATACAATTTAAGGGGTAACATTACAGTTTAAACCGTAATCCTATCATTCCCTCACCCAAATGAGATTACAAGTTAATATGGAAACCATTAGAGAAACTATTTCGAAATTCTACAAGCCTAGTTTAAGATATCTTGTAATTTTTGCAAAAAAAAATTCAAATTTTTTAAAATTTTCGATATCGGCTAGTATTTGACCGGTATTTTAAATACCGGCCGATACTGACAAAATTAGCTAATATTGAACGGTATTTTTTACTGATACCACCTATATCTATATCAGTAGTAATTTTTGACCAGAACAGAAAATACCAACCGACACGGTACGAAATCTATAAGAATGACAATAGGTCGCCTCAGCTTGCTTTAAAAAGTCTTGGAGATGATGTCGTACTCATTACGTGAGCTGGAGAAGGGTTTGGGTCACTTAAGATGGGGTAAGGAAATGTCATTTTTTATGCCTCGATGTGTCACATAGTTGAATACTAATTGTCAGTAAAGGATAACAAAATAATATTGTGAAAGTTTTAAATTATAACAAGGTCTTTTTAAATTGTCCAAGCTATATAAGAAAATGAATAGTTAACTCTTATATTAATCCTAGATCATAATTATTGATATAACTATATAAAATTATATGGTAAGTTATATATTGAATCATATATTAAGTTTATGAGAGTGGCGACTTATAGTATTTTGATTATAAATTTTTCAGTAATTCCTAAAAAATGTCAAATATAATTTTAAAGATAATATTTTTATTTTTATTTTTCACTTTGATTTCTTATTACGTCATAAATTTTATCACGTTTAACATATTCTTAGACCGATCACCTGTGTTCTCACTTCTTTATACAATATCCTAAGAATTATATAGTTTTGTTCCACATCAAGTGCAAGAAATTGAAACTAACTAGTTTACTCTTCACATATAACATCCTCCTCTTCTCCAGAGCAAATACAAAATCATTAAGCATGTTAATGACAACACTGAACTTTCAAGATTGTTCATTAATAAGAACAAAAGCAAATTGATGTTACTTCAAAGTGCCCAGCACTTAGGGGATTGGCTCTTGCCCATCATAAGTCTAAAGACTATGAACCCTCCCTTCACATATTTCGGTATTTTAGTCACTTCTAAGACACCATCCTATTTAGAATCGATTATTCAATTAAAGTCATATTTGTCTTTCCAAATCAGATCACATTCAACTTATAAATTCAGCCATTTGCGATGTACATGTATATTGCTCGATCCTTGACATGATCAAAACAATAGAAAGAAGGATAAGATCCGTTCTATGGTCATCTGATCCCAACAGAAAGGCCTTTGCCAAAGTCATATGAAATAAACCCAAAGAGGAGATGGGCCAAGGCATTATCCCCATCAAATAGACTAACAGGATGCTTATGATCAAGATATTATGGAGACCGATGCAGGATAAGAAAGCTCTTTAGGTTAAACGGCTTCCTGTCTATCACTTAAAAGAACACCAATATCTGGTGCTTCAAACCAGAGCCAAATGCTTCTATGGCTTCCTATAAGAGATGGAATTGAAACGTTGTTGAATATCTCCACTAGATGTCAGCTCTGTAACTTAAAAGAGGAAAGCATTAAACACCTCCTTTTCAACTATGCATACTCTATTTACATTTACAGACTGACTTATTCAAGCAACTCCCTCGCTCTCATTCTTCATGGCCTAATCTCATTAAATGGAAACAAGATCTTCTATCTAATTTTATAGTGTCTTATTTTGTCTCATAAATTTTAATCATTTATTTATGCGAGTTTCACGTTTATTAATACGGAGCCCATGCAGGACCCGCATAAATAAATGGTTAAGATTTATGAGACAGAATAAAACACCATAAAACTAAATAGATGATCTAGACTCTATTAAATGGTCGATTCCCCCTGCCCAGCCAAGGAGATTGCATAGCCTTTAGAATTATCATCGACAATGCAATTCCTTGGCTATGTAAAAAAATGATTATGAGGGCTTTCCAAGGGATAACCAAACACAAGAATGATTTACTACATGAGCTGATTAACTCTATAAGGCTATCTCCAACTAACACACCAAAACATCAAATTTGGTGTAAAGAAACCACTCCAAAAAAGATACAAAAATTTAACACCAAAATGACGTAATGAATAGGAATACACCAATTTAGTGTGTTACTATTCATGCACCAAAAGTTGTAAAAAGATAACTTGTCAATTATCTTTTTAACATATTTCTTTTATGTTATTCTCACAATTTGATTTATTTACATAATTTACTAAGTAATTAATTTTAAATTATATATTACTTTACACAAAATATATTATTATAAAGATTTCATTGAGACATTAAAAATAACGCTAATATTGAATATAATATTCAATTTATTTTAATATTTGTTTATAATTCTTATTAATAAGTGTTATAAATTTATTAATAAAATATGTTAAGAATAAAAAATAAATTTGAAATAAAAGGTACATAAATTTAAACCCCAATAGTGATTTTAAACAATTAAAACTCAACGAAAATATTTGAAATTACAACTATACTAAAATAAATTACAATTACAATCAGACTCGAGATTACAATCAAATTAAAATTACAACAATCAAATTAAAAGCAAAATTAAAGTACTTGAGAATATTAATTTAACATAAATAATTAATAGTTTGTGTATGTTGTTAATTTATTGTTGCAATAATATTAATTATATTTGTTAAATAATATTAATTTAATATAAAGTATATAATAATTAATTAAGAATAATAATTTCATTTTAATTTTTATAAATAAATAAATAAAAATTATTGTATAAATATAAATTAATTTAATTAATAACTAAATTATTGTGGTATATTCCTTTAAAATAATTTGATGTAAAAATTTAGTGTTTAATGATTGGAGTAACGCTAAATTTGGTGTAAAAAGATTTTTAAAATATTCTCTTATACATCAATTTTAGTGTAATGATTGGAGATGACCTAGGAAAATAAATTATTTGATAGAAGATTAAACTATCATGTAGTAATTACATCATTAAAGTCTGGATTTCATTCTTTTGACCTTTTATTAATTTTTTATTGATATAAAATAAATAAAATAAAAAGTTTAAGTGAGAGTTGACTTAATTTGTTGATCAGTTTTGTATTCCTCGGGATGCAGCCAAGAGCTTACAGGAAGTAGCAGCGTTGCTCGCACGGGTAGTCCGTTATTGAGAAGGAAAGTGAGTCTAAGGTCTTGAGTTCGAGTCTTAGTAGCGACAGTGTGAGAGTTCATTCAATGTGGTGATTCTTTATATGCACCGAGCACTGGATCGCCTTTCCGAGAAGCTAGCTGAGGTTAAACCGTGATTTACCCCCTCACACAATATCGAGCAAGAACATGGGGGCGCCTAAGATGGGCATTCTACCTTTTGAGTATAAGAGTCTAAGGAAGTAGTAGCGTTGTAATTACGCCGTTTACCTAGCTAAGCTAGTACCAGTGCACGACAAACAATCATGTTTCCAGCTTAATGTTGGAATATCGCACACAGAGCCAGCTGCTTGTCTTTCAACTTTGCCTGCTACAGTCGATTTAAGAAAAGCGAATGCAAAACTTAATGGCTAAGTATTACTCAAAAGTTGAAGCGCAGAATCTTGGCATTTTCAGGCATTTGGTGTGGAAGCTCGGTGAAATAGCGAAAGAAAGAAAGTACCCTAAGCAATAACTTCTTTGACTAGCGCTTTCTTTTTGTTCTCTTTTATCCGCTCTAAGAAGTACGAGATGTCCTTTCTCTGCTAAGCACGTGCTTTGTCTTGCTTATAAGCATCCTGATCCCTTCCCATTAAACAAGAAAAACCAAATCCATCATTAACACGCGTTTATTTTTACTTTTTCTTTACCTTAATCTAATGTTCCTATGACTTTTTCCAATTTCTTGAATTACAAGTTTATACAACAGATTCACTAAAAGTGCTTATGCGTGGGGTGGGGGTATTATTCAATACCAAATCTTTGCACTTGCTTAATGGGGATTAAAATGAGCCTGCGGAGACTGTCCTGTTCTGTGACATAAGCCTCTTTTGTCGAAATTCAAACTATCACGAAACTCCGACGTAGGCCAAAATATGGCAATGGCAAATGATTCCATAGACAATCAAACCACTGGAATCAGGCCACGTGTCTCGACCTTTATCCCTTTTGTTGCTTCGTTCAACTTTGGCTTTCGCTTTTCACTTTCACTTTCGCTTTTCTTAGTCTCTCTGTTTTTTCTTGATGGTTCTTTAACATGTAAAAAATAATACTGAATTTGCGATAGCCACTCCATTGCATCATATCTTGTCTTTCTACTTAAACCCCTTCTTCCTTTCTTCACTTTCATGTCATTTCCGTTGTTTTCTTTTTATCTGTTATTTCTAGCTATAGCCACAGCGTCATTCATTTGATAGAGAGATTATATATATGCAGCTTCCATTTCTACTCCTCTTAGTAAGGAGCAAACAACCCCACTTACGTCCTTCCAAACTGAGCTTTCAGGTTTTGTAGGTTCAGAAAGGTTATTCCTATTCCTCAGGTGTTGCTTTAATACATTTATTCGTGTGTTTCCATTAGTTCTTCAGTACACATATTCAAGAAGCTGCGTGCACATTAGCTGACATGAAGAAAAAAGCGACGTGGTTCTTGAAGCGGGTGATATCTATGTTGACGTCAATGGGTAGAGCTAAAACCTTGGCTCTCAAAAGCAGAACGAATGCCTTGAGGACTCGGCTCATAATCTTCTCATTGCTCAGGGAAAAGAAAATTCTTATGCCCACCTCAATCTCTCAGAAGTTCCATGCATTATTGGGCCACCGTCACAAAAACGGAGAAGAAGAAGAAGAAGAAGAAGAAGAAGAAAGAGATGGGGTCAACCAAGGCAAGGGAGCCATAGTACTCTTTAACCATGACACCATGTCGTTTCACAATAATCCAATACATACCCAGTTCCTGGAGAACATCATAGAGGACCATGACAAGGACAAGAACGAGTCCGAAGATGATCAGGAAGAGGAAGAGAAATATCCAGACCTGACACACACGCTGTTTGAGTCAGCAGACGATATGGGGCTTGAAGATCGAGGAGGGTCGGTAATAGAAATGGTGAAGAATTCTAAGGAGGAAGCTGGTGAAGAGTTCAGGTTGGAGGATGAGATAGACCAGGTTGCGGACCTATTCATTAGAAGATTCCATCGTCAGATGAGGTTGCAGAAGCAGCTCTCCTTGAAGAGGCATCATCAAGAGATGCTTCAAAGGAGTGCCTAATCAGTTAATTATTCAAAAAGAAAGGGTGTATTTGCAGTAAAGTATCTGTGTAATGATACGATGTTAAAAGATTGACTTCGTCAAAATACTATATTATAAATGGTACCGTAAAGCTCCAATGCAACTTTTGCAGAATTTTGTCTCTTTTCTTTTCGGTTTAGAGGTAATATGAAAAGCCCAAGTTTCAATTGGATTAAAATACATAAGCTCACTTCCAGTTGCAATCGACTGCAAGCTTTCGGATACCGATTCGTACCAGTTGGAAAACGAAACGGTATTAACATCTTTGGTACCAGCTGCAAGATCAAGTTAGTACTGAGTGTTTTTGCTTATACCGGCCGGTACTTAAATATCGGTTATATATTAGCCGTTATCATAAATTTAAAAAAATACCGAAGACCATTTTGCAATAATAAAAAAATAACCCTAACAACCCCTCCCCTCGATGCCTGCCTACCTCTGCCTCTCCTTTTTCATTTTTTCGCCTCTCTCTCAAACTCACCTCATCCTCTCTCTATCTCACCCACGCTCTCGTCCTCTCCACTCCCCGGCGGTGCTCCAGCTCCACCTACGTGACTCTCCAGCGGTGCTCCTATGTCCTACCTCTCTGACAGTCATCTTCGGATCTTCCTCCACCACGTGAACCCGTCACCACCGAGCCTTATCCGAACGTCCATCAGCCTTCAGTTGTCCTCCACGACGACCACCAACCACCATTGTGTGCTCTCCAATCTCCAATAGTCCTGCCTCGCCCACGCATGTAGCTGTCGGATCTGGAAATAATACCTGGATCTAAACCTGACCCAACCCGATCTGTAATAATACCCAATCACCGATTGTGAATTTCTGTTTGGGTGTGTTTTTTTCACTTTCTGTTAGAATTTTTCTGGTAAATTGCATTTGTGTTGTGATCGTGAGAAGTTGAAATGAAATTGTAAAGCATTTGTGACTTTGTGTGCCGTTGGTTGGAGTTGGATAATGGATTGGATTTGGAGTTTGAATTGAAAAAAAGGAGTATGGTTTTGTCTTTTTGGTTCATTTGTGGTTCGGTTGGTTTTGGTTCATTTGTGGTTTGATAATTGATGACTTGATTTATGTTAAATTTTTTGGTCATTAACGGCATGCAGCATTAAAACTTTAGAAAGGATTTCAAATTTCAATTCAAAATTCAAGTCTCAACTTAACTTTATGATGCATGATTTAAAAGTTAGAAAGGATTTAAAGTTTCAACTTAACTTAAAACTAACAAATCAAGAATGTAAATTGAAAATAATTCAAATAATTAATTAATTGACATAATCTTAAAATTATTAAAATGGTATTTGAATATTGGGTAAATAATTAATTGAGCATAATAATAATATAATTTATCGTTGTCTTCCATCTACAAAATGTTGGATATTTCTACTCTTTAGGTTAGTTGTTGTCCACACATGCAATCATCATAGAAAGAATTTGTTGAAAAAATAGTGAAAGCAGTGAATTATATTGAATGTGAGAGTTCTTTACATATAAGCTAGTGAATTATAATGAACATTGGAGGTTCTTTACATATCAACAATTGAATTATATTGAATGCGGGACGTTCTTTACGTATCAGCAACTGGATGCCTTGTGGGTATTATAGGTCTTATGTGGAGTCAATGAAACAAGATAATGCAACTCTCAAGAAGTACACTCTTTAAATGTTAACTCTGGTACTCGTAGGCTTTATTACTCTCCAATAAGAAAGTCCATCTGTTTCTGAATTTTACTCTATCTATTCTTAAATTTTACTCTAGTTTCATACATCTTTACTTCTTTAGGCTTAATATAAAGATTTAAAGACAATATTTATGCTGCATCGCCTCATGAAAGACTTAGCGTTAGCACTGCTAATTTTGTTGATGAAACTGCTAAAGGATTAATTTCTTACAAAACTAATATCTTCATTTTTTGTTACAGATAAATGGAAAGAAGTTCAACTACTCCTGATCATACTGTTTCAAGAATATATAATGATCCAGCTTGGGCTCATGCTGCATTAGTCCCAGGTATTAAGAATAAAATTTTTTGCTTGTTTTGTAACAAGCATTTGAAAGGTGGGTATCCTCCTGTTAACGATTGAATTTCGTCCCAAGTTTTTGTTTTTGTTTTTCTTTTAATTTGACTTATATTTAATATTTATGTTAAATTCTATATATGTAATGTAGTTGTAAATGTTTTTATTTTTGGTTTAACTTCTATTTGATTATTTTCTAGTCATGAACTCTTGTTGTAAATTGTAATAGTTAAGGATATTTATTGTTCTTTTTATTGAATGTTTTGATGTAATTATTATTTATTAAAAGGATGAAATTATATTATTGTAATATTTTAAATACTCTATATTATTCTTTTTATAATTTTATGATGTTGATTGTCTTTTTTATATTAATTGTGGTTATTATTTATATGTGAAATATTTAAAATTATTGTTATTTAATATTAATTGTGATTATTATTTATTATTATAATTTTTAGAAACATGGTTGATGTAAACTTATAAAGTATACAGTACAACTGTACAATATACCAATGAACTATTTTGTAGATTTTAAAAAAGTTTCAGGGACTATTTTATAAATTTAAAAAATTACCCGAAACGGTAGCTGGTATTGACCAGTATCGATACAATAATGTATCAAAACCTAATTCGATGCCAAGTTCAGTACGGTATTCGCAACTTTGATTGACAGATTTCGTTCATCAATAGCTCCAAAGTTCTTGATTTTTTAAAATATTATTTATTAAAAATAAGATAATTTGTGAAATCATAGTTTATTTAGTTTTTTATTATAAATAAACATTTAAAATGCTAAATTATGTTTTAAAAAGTTTAAATTTAATTAAGGTTCTTAAGATTAATTTTTTAAAATATTTAAAATTTTAAAACTTTTGATTCAAATTCTAAAACTTACTAAAATTTAACTTATATGTTTAAAATATTATTTATTAAAAATAAGGTGATTTGTGAAATCATATTTTTTTTATATAGTTTTAACATACCAGCTAAAAATTGAAAAAAAAAACAATATCATATTGAAATACCGTTTTGACCTGCTTTAGCCTTTTCATTTAACTATTGGCCGGTAGAATAAATATAGTATACCCCTAAATAGATAAAAAAGATTAAGGACTAAATTAAAAAAAAAGCAAAACTATTTCCCGTTCTTCCCGTGCCTCCCCCAGCTCTCACCGGCCATCACATAATTACAATTCCTAATTTTAATTTCGTCTTTCATTTGTCAACTCGTCTTCAGCCGTAGCCACTTCTTGTTGGTTTATCTGCTGCAACTAATCAGTTAATCATAATTATGTATTATAATTATTTAAAATAATTCTTTACATGTTCATATATATATATATATATCTATAGCTAACAAAGTTTATCAAAAAAATGAATATTACCAATGAAATTATAATTATGAGTTTTATATTGAATATATGTATTATTCTTAAATTATTTTTAATCATAAGATTTGATATTAATAGAGTATAAAAAGAATAACACACGTTATGTTTCTTCTTTTCAAAGTTGTTCTCGTAGACTAAATCATGAATATATGTAAACAAATCTATGGGTATTTGTTAGTGAACAAATTCATTGAACTAACATTATACGATAATTTTGTATAGAATATTACTTATTTATAATGATAATTGTATAAGTGATCATTTAATTTGAGATCTCTAAAGTATCTTATATAGATATTGATATATTTTAATATTATTTATGATATATTCTAGATAAAGATAGCTCAGTAATCATCGGATATCACTACAAGAAAATTATAGATTACAGGCGGAAAAATTTTGTAGTAATTAGCAACGAAAATTTAATTTCGTCGGTAAACTTGCCGTAAAAAATGATATTTTCCAACAGAAAAAGAATTTGTCAGTAAATATGGAGGGAATTTATCTGCGAAACTTTATCGATGGAATTTAGCAACAAAACGGTAAAAGTAATCGTAAAAATAGGCGGTAATGTTTGACTACAAAAAATGAGCGAACAGATTTTACCGACGGAAATAACTCTGTTGGTAATTTACTGACAAATCACTTCAATTCGTTGGTAAAATCAAGACATCAATATTGTTGTTCAAATTTATAGTAAAACGATATCATTTTATTACTAATAAAAACATAAAACCCCCCACCCCAACCCCCTCCGGTCGTCTTCTTTGCTTTTTTTGTGGTCTTCATATTCTCCTTTGTGCATCTTCTTCCATCTGTTTTTTTGTCTTCAATTTTTGTATGTGAATGTTTATGTTGGATATGTTGATTTTAGCGTGGATTAAGTCGTGAGGGACATTTATTTGGGTTATTAACGAGTCATTTTTGTGTGGTTGTGTTGGTGAATAATGCATCATAATTAATAGTTTTGAAATCAAGTAGTGTTGTTTTTCAATAGTGTACCAAAGTAGTGTTGTTTTTCAATAGAGTACTAAGTGTTCGATGAAAGTTCTATAAGAGGACGATAGACATAATTTGTAATCTGAAATGTTTATAATGTTTATAGGATTTCATACTTGTATATTAAGAAACTTTCTACATATTTTTCTATCATATTGGATAATGGTTTAGCTTCAACCTCATTGTAAAGTAATCAATGTCCACAACCATGAGGAATTTGAGTTGTTGTATATAAGCTTGAACTGATCCAAAGGCTTCCATTTCCTACTGATTGAAGGGGATAACATTATATAATGTAGTATAATAAACCATATGCGATTGATGCAGATTAAAATAACTACGACATTTTTCTTTTTCTTTTTCTTTTTGCAAATTCTTGAACATCCTTCCAAATTATAAACCAAAAGCACCTATGTTTTAAAATTTTATATTCAAAGGATAATTCTCCATAATGCACTCTACAGGCTCTTCTAAGTATTAATGTTGGACCCCGAACCTTTTTATAAGCTAGGCTTATTAAAGGATAATTAGTCATGTGTAAAGAAAAGGATAATCAATGAAATTGAAAAGAAATAGAAATGATGATTTAGATATAAGATGGATTTTATGTGAAAAGTGAAGTTAAAAGTTGGAAAATGTTACATTGAACATGCTTCGGTGTTTTAGCCATAACTCCTTCTCTAGTTATCGAAATGAGATGATTTTTTATTTGAATTTGAACTAGAGAAATAGGGCTACAAATTATCTGTTGAAGTTGAGTTCTAATTTAATCTCTAAGAGTCTCAATTTTTGGATGGAAGTTGAGCATGAAATATTGTTTCAGTTTAAGGATAGTTCGGAAATGTTTGGGACATAACTCTCAAATTTCCGAACCGAATTGAATGATTTTGGTGTCTTTAGAAAATTAAGACAATGAAGAACAATTGTCTAGAAGGAAGTGATAGCAAATTCCTTCAATTGATCTAAGATAATTAGTTAGGAAGTTAGAAGTTTAAGTTGTGAGGTTAAAGAACAAAGGAGGGCAAAATGGGAAAGGCATAGTTAATGAAGGGTATTTTTGGAAGAACAATGAAATAAATGGTTAAAAAATTAGAAATAGAAGAAGAAGAGAGGAGAGTGTCGTGAGCCATAGGAGAAGAAGAGAGAAAACGATAGGGAGAAGAGAAAGAAGGAGAGAAAAAGAAGAGAAAATCCAAGGAAAGGGAAGAGATTTCGTGGAAAAGGAAGGAGAACAAGCTTTCTAAGGTAAGTCTATCATCTTCTTCATGCTTTAGTTAGGGTTTGGTTGTGGTTTTGTGAATAGTGAAACTCTAGAGAGAGAAAGCTTGGTGAAGAAGATGATGAATAGTAAAACCCATAGGGTTTTTGGGGTTTTTAGCTAGGTTTGGAGTT
>JANVCL010000007.1:15362813-15373610 GCA_026546855.1 Erythroxylum incrassatum | reverse complement strand
TTTGGTCGTTATGGTTTGACATCTTTATATAGACACATGGATCCTGGCTTTCGGGAAGGTCCCGGAATAAAAATTTTTATTTTTCCGCACCGTGTGTATGTGATGCACACACCGAGATTTTCCTACAATATCATGGTCATAACATGGCAATAATAAATAGTGGGGTTTGCATACAGGGAGAATTGATAGATTATTATGGTAAAATTATTGAGATACTTGAAATTAATTACCCTGCATTGCCAATAAAATGAAGTGTGATATTTAAGTGTGACTAGTTTGATCTAACTCCTAATATTGGAACAAAAGTGCACAGTTGATACAATCTAGTTGAAATCAACCACCGAAGAAGATTTAGGCAATTTGAACCTTTTGTGTTGGCGATGCAAGCGATCTAGGTATATTATGTCCCTTTTCCTAGCTTACAACTAAATAAGTCAAATTAGATGGTCGGTTGCAAAGTAAAATATCGAGGTTTTTTTAATTACACAGAAAAGAAGAAAATAAGAGAATTGAAAGTAAAGTGTTTCAGGAAGATGTTTATGAAATAAATTCACGTGTAACATATGACGAGAATGAACCTTTGAATGATCCAAATAATGAATATGTTGAAATTTCATCTAAAGAGGATAAAGAGGGCGAGAAATTTGAAGAGGAGCCTAAGTTTGATTCTAATTCTTCAGAAAAAGAAGATGATGATGATTTTGATTTACAATTAAGTGATAATAGCGATTAATTTGTGTTTGTAATAAAATATTATATGAATAAATCTATTATTTCATCAACAATATAATCTTATATGTGTTTCATGAATTTTAGGTTAAAAAATGTCATAAAAAAGAAAACAGGATTTGTTGCAGTCAAGGTTTAGGTTACCACGATTTCCAAGTAAAGCATCACATTCTGTCGATGCTATAGAACCAGGCGCTGTACGTCCAGCTACTACACATCCAGATGAGACATCATCTTCTCGACTTACAGTCCCTATACAGTAACCTTTTGTACCTAGTGTTATACCATTTAGTAGCCATGCTATACCAACCACCAGCCTTACAACATCCACCAACCTTACACCAATAGACATATCAGGGGTAAACGTTACAGATGACAGAGGTGGCCTCCAGCCTAGAGCTAAGGGAGTTTATGGAAGAACTTACATCACAATTATCAACAATCTGTGAGTGAAGTTCTAAAAATTTTATAATTCATGTATGATAACACCATAAGTTTATACTTAATTTATATGTTTTAATTTGAAAATGATCTGAAAATGTTTATATATTAGGTTGGTTCTGTTTGAAACGTGCTCCAGAAATATCTCATCCAGGTTCAAGGAGAGGATAGATATTGAGGGTTATACATGGAAGAATGTCTCTTATGTGACAAAGGGTTTTTATTATCAGGAGTTTGAGGTACAAAAAATATATTATTTAATCTTTTTTATTTTATCTAATTTTATACATTGATTAGATAAATATTGTCGTTTATAAGTATTTACAGTATGTTTTTCTTTTTTTCAAAAAGAATTCTTTTGGGATTCAATATTTGATTATGTAATTTATAATGTATGGAAAATGCAGGCTCACACACAGTATAGAGACTTTCTTGGTTTGATACACAAAAATGGTGTACAATCACCATATATACTTGAAGAAATATGGAGTCATTGACAGTAGTATTGGGCATCACCCGAGGCAATGTCCATTTCAGAGTGCAATTCTGCCAACAAAGAGAGTCTACTCATACACCCTGGAGGATCTTTGACCCACCAGGAGCATGCATAAAAACTTATAAGTACCAAGACCTTACACTTATATTATGATTTTGTACTTTGATGTATGAAATTTGATTTTAATGTAATTTGACGTATGAAATTTAGAATGAAAATAAATGTGTATTATAGAGAATAATAATGTTATTAATGCCTGGTGCCATTAATGTCTGTGTTGTTGAGTTAATTTTTTGTCTAATGGGAGTAATTATCATAAAAAAGAGGAAACTCTGCCAAAATTTTTATAAATTCTATTTCACTTATAATAATTGATTCTGATACAGGAAAAGTAATGGGCAAGAAGCCTACACCATGCCAACTTCTTTTGCACACTCACATCAATAGGCATGATGATGTAACCTTCGTTAACACCTGATGCAGACGACTTTATGTATGTAAAATCTATACTTTAAAATTAATTCTAAAAAAATATCACTTATTAACACAAACAATTATAATGATAGGATCAAATATAAGAAAGCATTGAACGACAGTCTCAGAACTCTGAAATTGTTGATAAGAGTCAGGCATATCTTGATGCAGTGGGTGGTAAGGTTTGTCGTGTAAGGATATTCGGCTTAGGTTTATTTGTAAACACATGGTATTCACAATCTTCCACATCCTCTACAGTCGGATCTAATAGGCGGTCCGCATCAAATAAGAGAGTTGTTCAGCATGAGAGCACAGTAGAGAGGTTGATGGAGTGCATAACCCATCTCTGTAATGAGGTGGATGAGTTGAAGGGAAGGGATAAGACCTCATCACAGGGATAAGACCTCATCACAACAGTCAGAGCATTCGCCTTTACCACCTGAATAACTTACGCTGGATGGGTGAGTGTATTTGATAGTCTGCTCCTCTTAAGCTTTTGTATGAATTCTTAATTTACAGTTATTTTCAAGATACTTATTTTGTGTACATTATAATACTTTTATTATATTACCAATCAGGATAATGTTTATTTTATATTTATCAATCAATGTTATAATATTTACAAAAATTAAATGTACACAAAATTAAAACATTATCAACAGAAAACTCAAGTAAGCAGTGAGAAATGGCGGTTGAAATTTATCATAGCTATATTTTTCGATAGAATTACAATATTCTGTCAGTAAAAATTCAGCGATGGAATGTTATATGTCCATTAAAAAATTTAGTGACAGACTTACAATTTACTGTCGGCAAATTCATCGATGAAATATTAGGAATCCATCGAAAATTTAGCGATGGAATATTATAAATCTGTTGGTAAATTTACCTAATTTTACCAATAGAAATACAAAATTTTGTCGCTAAATTTACCAACGGATTCATAATATCCATCACCAAAATTTACCTACGACTGTTTCTCCAATGACTCCTTTTGTCAGCAATTTTCATCGTCAAATTCATCTCCCGACATAAATCTTTATTCTTCGTCAGTAATTTTTTTCGCTAAATCCTATTTTTCTTGTAATGTATGTTATGAAATATATGGGAATAGTTGAATCTTCAAAATAAGATTTTTCACTCTAAAATAATTATGAAAAATATTATTTTATTCTCATTGAGTATTGATTGGGGACAAAAGTAAAATGATGCTTTGATAGTTTTCAAATACCACTTATAAAATCAATTATTAATAGTGGAAAAATATTATTATTGGACTCAAATATAATAGACATTAATTTTATGTTTTGATTAGAATATTGTGTGATGAAAAGATTGAAATATCTATAAAAATCATACATAAAAAAGTTAATCAAATCTGGCTTAATATTCTTAAATGCTTGGATAGTTATGATGAATGCTAGATGTGAATATTGATTTATGGATATAAATTGTTTAATTAGAGAATTAAAGTTGAATTAAAAATTAATTTATCTAATTTTAAACACAATTTATGGTTATAAGTTATACGAAAATGCCTTGTGGCCAACCATTAGTGGCCATCCTAGTCAACCTTAGTATAAATAATAAACAACAATAGCTTAATAAAATACAATTTTCTTTATAATAAAGTACAATGTTGCGAATACCATACCGGACTTAGTATCAAATTAGGTTATGGTACGGTGTTGTATCGATACCAGTCTATATCAGATACTGATTTGAATAATTTTTTAAATTTATGAAATAGTCCATGAATTTTTTTAGAAATTGCAAAATAGTTCATCGTCATATTATACTGTTGTACCATATACTTTATAAGTTTACATCAACCTTGTTTCCAAAAATCATAATAATAAATAATAATTACAATTAATATGAAATGACAATAATTTTTAGATATTTTACATATAAATAATAATCATAATTAATATGAAACAAGACAATTATCATCATACAAATATAAAATTAAAAACAATACAAAGTATTTAAAATATTATGAATTCATTATATAAAAAATAATAATTACATCAAAATATATAATAAAAAGAATAATAAATATCCTTAACTCTCAAACTATTACAATTTTTGACAAAAGTTTGTGATGAAGAACCAACCAACTAGAAGTGAAACCTGTAACAAAAACATTTATAATTACATTATGTATATGTAACTTAACATATACGTCAAATATAAGTAAAATTTAAAGAAGAGGAAAAACAAAAACTTAGAATTTCATTCAATCATTTATGGGAGCATACCCGCTATAACTACATTGACCCCAGTTATCATTTGGTACAAAATCCTCATAATTGAGAGGAGTTTCATCATCATCATCATTCAAATTCAATGCACTAAATGACATGTTAATGTTTTTCCAACCAAAATTATCTTCCAAGTCATTCACTTCTATCAAATATGATTCTTTAAAAACCCAATATGCCAAAAATCGATATTATCAATAGAATTGGATCTGTTGAACTACTTGTGCTATTAAGACTCCTAGTAAACAATAAAATTTAATTATTAGAAAATTATAAGAAATTATATCGAAATTAATAATAATAATAACATACCTTTCTCGAAGCTTTAAATTGTAACGAATGAATACCAAGTCATTCAATCTCTTATGCTCCAATCTATTCCTTTTCTTGGAATGGATAAATTCAAACGTGTTCCAATTCTATTCATAGCCTATTGCACTCACATATTGACTTAAAATTTGAATTGCAAACCTTTGCAATTCTAAAACACCATTTACAAATTGATCCCACTAAGAAACTGTAAATTGTAAGATAACAAAAGTAACGTTACAATCAAAATAAAGTGATAATTAATTTTCAACAAATAAGAAAAAAATAACTAATACCTGGAAATTTTTTTTTCTTTGTCAAATAGCAATTGGCAATCCAAAATCCACAAAAGATGACTTATAAAGCTTTATTTGTGAGCTTAAAAATTCTTGCATCATTTCATGACCAACAATTGTTGTAATAATGAATAACATTCCTCTACTAACTTCAACTTTCTTTGTAAAATCCGGTCTAAAATATACACCAGGATTCAAAAATGCCCCAGCTGCAAACAATGGAGAAGAAAGTTGTCTTTCCCATCTCTCATTGATTATTGCAAGATACGATGTATACAAAGAAGGGCTAGGTTTCATATTAACCTTGATTGCTTCCTTGGACCTTTCCATGACATCATAAAAATATCCCATTAATGCCTTTGCTTCACTATCAGCTAAGTGAAGCACCCTCACCAAAGGCTCACAAATATGAATAACAAATTGGCATTGATACCAAATTCTCTATCTTCCAGTATAATTCTAGAAACCTCCACTCCAACATTAAATCTAGCATGCTGAGATGCAACCCACTTATCACTTGTAAACAAGTTTTAAATCTTTCTTTATCGTAATAAAAGATTGAAGTGATAAGAAATTTGTTGCGAATCTCGTCACAATAGGACAACATAAATTCCTACCATTGGTAAATTCCTTTCTTATTAAATTCAACACCCACGCACGATTATAGATGAACTTGGTCACCATTTTATCTTTTTACATAGTCTCATCGATAATAAGAAAATACCTGAGATCCCCTAAATTCTCCAACATTAGGTCAATGCAATGTGCATCACAAGGAGTTCAAAAAAAAGAATTATACTTATTCTGTAACTTTCTTTCTGCTGCTTTATAATCGACATCATTGTCAATAATGAACTGAACAATATTTTATGGCCCTACTTCATTCACAACTTCATCAAATATCTCAAATAAAGTATCCATATTTCTAATCAGGCCAGATGCATCAATAAACTTAAAAAACATTGAGTCATTTGCAGAATAAACCAAAAACTTAATAATAAGTTCTTATCTCTTATTTTTCCAACCATCATACATGATTGAGCACCTAAAAGTAGCCCAATTCACTTTTCTTTATGCCAAATAACTTCTAATTTTAGAAATCGAACAATTCAAAAGTTTGTCTCTTAAGTCATCAATTGAAGGACTTTTGTATCCTAGCACGTAAGAAGCTATTACATCCACCATCTATCTACTGCCATATTGACATTGTAAGTTGCATCTCTTGATTGCATTGCATTACAAATTAAAGTTGGGCTCCAGGAGTTGTTCGTGGTGCAAAAAAAAGTCACCTGCCTTCTTCTTTTCTTCACATCAGGTTTAGGTGTAACATTCACTTATTCCTAGGCCTAGGATGAAACACTATCAGTAATAGTACCACTACCACTACCACCTTCAAAATTTTCACAATCACCATGAAAACCAGCAAACAAACTTTCACTATCAATTTCAAAATTCAACCTTTCCTTTCTATCTTTCTGATGATGATATTCTTCAAGCAATGTTTTCATTTTCCACTTCACATTATGACTTACTTTTTTACAAGGTTCTACATATCCTTTAACCGCATCTAAATGTTTCTTCAATCGGGTGATTCCTTTACCTTTTAAATGCTTATTACAAAACAAGCAAATTGTATGATTCTTCATACTTGAGACCAATGCAGTATGAGCCCAAGTTGGATCATTATATCTTCTTAAAGCAATTTGATCAGGAGTACTTGAACTTCCTTTCATTTATTTGTAACAATAAATGAAGACATTAGTTTTGTAATAAATTAATCATTTAGTAGTTTCATCAACAAAATTAGGAGCGCTAAGTCCTTCATGAGGCAATGCAACATAAATAATGTCTTTAACTCTTTATATTAAGCCTAAAGAAGTAACGATTCATGAAACTAGAGTAAAATTTAGAAATAGATAGACTTTCCTATTGGAGAGTAGTAAATTCATGCTAAATTTAAAATTTAAGTACAGTGTTATGTTTTGTAGTCTTGAAGGTTTAAAGATTTAAGATGATGACTCAACGAATCCAAAAATTCAAGTCATGACTTAAACATCCTTAACTTCACTTAGCATGTTCATCTTTATTCTTGTTTTCCAGGAATATGATTATTGCTATCGGCATATCTTCATAAATCTTTGTGTTTAATAAATATCATGAAATGGAATGCATATAGTGAGTAATTTTTTTCATTAAGATAAACTAAGAAACTTTCACACTTATTCGAAGATATAATGCCAAGGTATTATAAATGAGATAAAAAATGAAATAATAAGAAAATAAGATTTTGAATATGCAAGGACTATGAGATGGGCTAATTTTGGGATAAATAAAGGTGAATATACAAGAGACTTGATAAGATAAACTAATTTTGGGAAAAAGATTAAAGAAAACTTAGAGATATAGATTTTACCTTTTTTGCTAATTTTCTTTACAATAATTACAATTACAAAACCTCCTCTTCGACTTTTCCACAAGACCACAATTGAATTATTGTTATACTCAATTAATTATTTACCTAATATCTAAATACCATTTTAATAATTTTAAGAATATGTCATTTAATTATTTACTCTAAATTTTCAGTTTTAAGGTTTTAATTTAAGTTCAAAGTCAAACTTTTTTAAGTTTTAAATCATGCATGCCATTGTTGTGCATTTCAAATTTTCAATGATAAAAAATTAAGATAAATCAACCAAACCACAATAATGGACAAAACTCATTTCATTCAACTACAATCCATCATCCAACCAACGAAAAATCACAAATAACAAACCCATTTACAAATTTATTCCAATTTCCAACCCATTTAAAATCATAAATGCAATTAAGCAGAAAAAATCAATTGAAAAGTGAAAACAACACACCCAAACAAATTCGCAATCAGTTTTCGGGTTGAGTTGAGTTTAGATATGGTATTATTACATATCTGGCAGTTGTGGATGCGTGAAGGAAAGGAGAAGAGCAGTTGATGGTGGTATGGTGCAGTACTGATCCTCGTGGAGGAGGGTTGAAGCCTGATGGAGGTCTGGATGAGGCTCGGTGGTGGTGAGTTCGTGTGGTGGAGGAAGATCTGAAGATGACAGTTGTGTGGTGTGGACGTGTAGTGGTTTGTGGTTGTCTTGTCATCAGAGATGGTGAAAGAGAAGCATCGTTGGAGATGGAGAGGAGAACAAGAGAGAGAGAATGGAGACGAGACAAGAGTGTGAGATGGAGGTGAGTGAGTTTGAAAGAGAGAAAAAAATCAAAGTAGAAGAGGAGAGTGCAAGGGGGTTTAGGAAAAAAATTTTAGGCTTTTGCGAAGTAGTCCCTCAAATTTCTAAACTTACGGTATTGGCCGATATATGGTCGATATTTTCAAAACCGACTCGTACCAAACAAAAACACCCAGTACCGACTAGTACCAAAAACTTAGATACCATTTCATTTTCCAATTGGTACAATATCGGCCGGTACGGAATGATATTCTAAACACTGGTAAAGTAAATGGCCACTAGTTGGGTAAACGAAGAACGATATTAATTATAAAGTTTAAAAAATTTTAAGATTGAAAATGAAATATTTAATAAATAAGGATTAATACAAGATATTACATATTATTTGAACCTAATTAATATTTAGTTAAATTTAGTTGTAACTTTAATTAAAAATTAATATTTCAATTAAATTACAAAAGATTTAAGCTAAGATTTCTTTAGGTAAGAATTCTTAGAAGGATTATGTTTCACAATGAAGAATTAATTATAATTATAATGAATGTTTATTTTCTTGTTAATTATGATATAAATTTTAATTAATTTTTTACTTTCGAAAAATTAATCAGGTCGGTCTTGCTGAACACCAGTGACTAGTACTTTCTTTGAATTGTTCTTTGTTTTGATTCTTTTTGTGCTTAGCCTCCTTCCTTGCGCTTGCTTGAGATTTTGTTTTGCCCTGAGATGGTGGGTTCCTTCTTCTACTTACACACAGAGAGGGTGTAACAAAGAAGGGGAACACTATCTGTGAAATATGTTTTGTTTGTTGGTTTCTGTTTTTGTTTCCTGGGTTTTGTATTTTTCAAACTTTCTGTTTTATCGGCATTGTTCATTTGCGTTATACCTGTTTGCCATACTTTTGATGGCGTTGAATTTGTTACATGCATTACCATGTGTTTGGACTGATGATTTAGGGAGAGGTTGGTTCGTACAAGAAAATAATAATAAAAATAAGAATGAATATAGTAAAAAATAATGCTGGATATTATCATTATAATTATGATGATTGGTTAAGAGGAAGCAATGATACCAGTGACGGAGCCAGGAATTTAAGATAGGGGGCCCAAAAATTAATTTTTTAAAATTTTGAGGGGCCCAGTACACCACTGACCTTTAAATAACTATATCTTTATATATATATATTAAAAATAATTTTTTTTAAAAACTTGGGGGGCCCAGTGACCCCCAAGTCTCAACGTAGCTTCGTCGCTGAATGATACCATTATCATTAATAGTTGTTGATTTGTAAAAATACTCAGAAATAAAAATTTATTATAATTAATTAAATATATTATATTATATTTTAAGTAATTATATTGTAATTAATTAATATTATTCTAATAAATAAATAATTAAATTTTAATTATTTATATTATAACTAATTAATAATATTTTAATAAAATACTTTAATTAATTAATACTAATCGCTGAAATTGGCATATTCTATTTTATTTCTCTAAAATATAATATATAAAAGTATATTTTTCATTACACAGGATTAATAAAATATTTTATAATTTTTAAGAATTTGGTATTGATTCGTACGAACCGGTACCAGCTTCGCAACTTTATACGAACATATAGTAAAGGAAGAAATCAACTCAGTAGCGCGACCTGTCGAGCTGTTCTTCTTCTTCGTTGTAATATTAGTAGTCTGAGTCGCATCCTGGTTGAGGAAGAAGATAAAAAAGATATTAAAAGGAAAAACGAAAGGCAGGCGTATGGTCGATGATGATGAGTGAACCAACAACCGAAACTCCTTGCGTCACCGTCGTTGCGAATGCCAGTTCCACAGGTGCACAAAATCTCAATCCATAACATCTCGCTTTTCTTTCTTTTTTCATTCGTAATTGTTCATCCCGTTGTCTATGAATGGAATTTAGGGTTCTACTTTATCTAATAATCTTTATAATTACACTTCGCTTTTCGGTAATTTTCTGTCTGCGGAACCGTATCCAACAAAACATGATTTCTCCTATAATTTTGGATCCTGATAAATCCCTTCTTTCCCGTGTGATGCTTACCTACGATGATTCTGTTTTCCTTTGGGCTTAACCTTCTTTTCTTTATTGCACTTTATATATACATGTCTGTGTCTGTTTGTGTGTATATTTATGTGTTGGATGTATGTTTCGTTTATTTTTCCTTCAAGATGATGTAGATTTAACACTTGCTTCACTGAACACACTGCTTTTTGGATTAGCAAACTCCTTATTTAAGGATAGCTGTTCGTTTGAAAAATTTTCAATCAAATACGCATACCCATTTCCCTAATTTTGTTTGTTTATGCCTTTTTTTTTTAAAGTTGATTACCTATTTTCCTAACTCCAGTAATTGTTTCCATAGTCTCTGAAACAGAAAGTGAGGTAAAAAGGACATCTAAGGAGCAGAGAGATGCTCTGCCGGGCGAGCCTGTTTGTGCTGTCTGTGGCCGCTATGGTGAATACATATGCGACCAGACTGATGATGACATTTGCAGCATGGAGTGCAAACAAACCCTACTGGGAAGGCTTCCCAGTACCCACACTTGTGCT
>JANVCL010000007.1:15324840-15349241 GCA_026546855.1 Erythroxylum incrassatum | reverse complement strand
AGTGAACAAGAGACATATAGCTATAGTTTTTATGAAGAGGTCAAGTTGAAATTTTGATTTTAAGATTTCTAAATTCGGTTCGCAAATGGGAGAAATGAGGTTGATCATAGTGACAGTTTTGTTTGGGCACACTATGGAACTTTTGTAAGTGAATTTTTGGATCGTTATGAGCATAAAGCTGAATTGATGATGTCTATATGGATTTAAAGATGAAAAAAATTATAATCCTTCAAGGTCATATGCACACTCACGTGTCAAGACTTGTCGCAAGAGAAGTTGGGTTCCGGAAACGGGATCCAACAATTTATGTTCACTTCTTAATACACCCTAAACATATTATAATGCTTTTAGGGTATATATTGAGGCCTTACATTTTTCTGCCCCCTTAAATAATTTCATCCTCGAAATTCATACTTGTATTGAATAGCTATGGGTACTGAGTTCTCATCATCGATTCGGTTCCCAATTAGCCTCTTCAATGCCATGATGTAAAGCTTCTTCAATATATCAAACTTGAAAATAAATTATTTTTAATCTCATCATTGATTCGGTTCCCAAGTAGCCTCTTCAATGCCATGATGTAAGGCCTCTTTAATATATAAAACTTAAAAATAAATTATTTTTAATTATTAATAAAAATTATTTTATTTTATTAAAATAAATAATTCAAAAATTAATAATTTATTTTAAAGATATTTTAGTTATTAAATCAAAATTTATTTAAATTTATATATTTTGAAGATATTCTAAATTTAATTATATTTAATAATTATTATTAAATTTATTTTATTTTATTTAATTATAAAAATTAAGTAAAATTAAGTTATTCATAATTCATATTAATAATTAATTTTAGTTAATTAAATATATTATATTAGTCATAGTTCTTATTAATAATTAATATATTAAATAGTTAAATAATATTTATTTAGTCCATAGTAAATCAGAAAAGAAAACTACTTTTAAAAAATGAAAAAAACTAAAATAAAAACTAAAAAGTTAAACAAATATATTTTTACTTAATTTAAAAATAAAAATAGAATCAAATAAGTAGATGTGCCTCCTATTTTCCAGAAAGACGGCGAGAATCAATAGATCTGAGTACCCACCTGAAGACAATGCAACGAAGGCAGGACGAGCCTGCTGGACGTGAGAAACCAAACTGGAGGTAACATCCGAGCAACTACAAAATGGATTATATTTCGATTGCATCCGTTGAAATAAACAAAATAGGGGCAGGCAGCTGTCTTTTGACTTTCCTAAGACTTGTTCGATATTTATATTTAGCATTTGTTTGGATGGAAGGAAAGTAAGGAAAATGAAAAGAAGGAAATTGTATTTCTCTTGATTTAATTGTTTAGATAAAATTAAACAAAAGGAAAGGAAAATAATGGAGGAAAATATGAAAAAATTTTGGTCTAAAAATATTTTCCACTAAATTGGTAAGAAATGAGAGGAAATGAAAAACAAGATAATCTTACTATAAATAAATTACCATTATATCCTTATCAAATCTAATAAACATAAAAATCTTACAAAATTCTTTTCCATTTAATTACTTATTTTGATAAATTAAGAAAATAAACTAAAAAAAAAAGCACATTTCTCTTCTATTCTTTTCTTTTCTTTTTCACTCAATATCTCTTCTTTTTTCTCTTTCTCTTTTTCTATTCTTTTCTTTTCTTTTTCACTCAATATCTCTTCTTCTTTCTCTTTCTCTTTCTCTTTCTCACGCGCAATTAAATATCCAAACAAAGGTTTAGTCTATGTATCGTGTCCTGTCTACGGATACGTGTGAAAACGATGACAGGCGCGCACGTCCCATGAGACAAATTCTTCTTTCCTTTGTCCAATCTTAGATGCATAGAAATAATGACGTCATCCATCAACCAACCTATCTTCCTTCCCCGTTCATCTCTCTGTATTGTATCTATCCCATTAGTATCTTTCGTTCAAGCCAAATAAAGTCATCTCCTTCTCTTTTCCCAGATTTAATACCATTTTATATACTCGTTTATCGTCCATCCTTCACAGAATCACAGGTAACTTTGATTCCTTTCGGCATCTGAATTTCTTTTCACTTTTATATTATCTATAATCGTTCTTCAATCTGAAATTCTTTTCTGGTTGGTTGTTTCCTCTGTTTACTTTCAAATGATCGACATTGCCTTCTTATATCAAATTCATCCTTTTGAATTGATGGGTCGTAAGATTTATGCTGTTTGTTTGGACTGCTTCTTCCTGTATCCTTTTTGAAATTTCGTGTCTCTATTTCCTTTTACTGTGTTTTCCCAGTGCATTGGAATGATTGATAATTGAAAGAATCTTAAGTAAGAAGAAGATGATGAATGAAAGACAGAGTGTGGGAGAATGTTCAAGATCAACCTCCGATAGCAGCCACCAAGATGTTGAGGACGATCGAATGATTGCTATTGTACTTTCAGAAGAGTATGCAAAATTGGATGGTGCTGTTGCAAGACGCCTCTCCAATCTCGCTCCTGTTCCTGTAACCTTTCATTCTTTCCTATAATAGTGTTTTCTGTCCTATGCTTGAAGTTTATGTTTCGAAGCTTGGTGCTTTACAAGATTTCATCTTTGTATGTCTTTTATGTACGGATTGTGATCTTTATGATATGCGTGACCTGTTTATTCTATGATTCTCACCCTCTTTTATTATCTTCACCATTCAGCATGTCCCCCGCATAAATTCCTACATCCCCAACGTAAATGATGCTAGTTTGGATCATCAAAGGCTTCTCCAGAGGTAGAATTTTAGGTCATGAATTTTAATTTTCTTTTCTTGGATTTTTTTTTTTTTTGGTGTTGCAATATACAATCAGTATGAATTGTTCTCTATCTGTTGTGTGTGCGGGGTGGAAATATATATCCTGTGGAGAAAAAGTAAAGTCAAATTACAGTAGGTTTATTCTTGGATGGTCATGGTTGCTCTTTGGAAACTTGACTGTGCTCATTCTTTGAGATGACCTTCAAGCATATGTTGAGGCTGACCATAAAGCTCTAGCACTTACTTTAAACTAGTTGGTTGATATAAGCCAAGAAGAGGAATTGATAATTTTGACATGCCAACTACAACTGGTCTGGTTCGTTTGAGTCTGTCATATACATGCTTAAGCTCTCTCTGTTGGATTAAAGCCTAAAGAATTTGAGGAAAGATCTCTGAAGCTTTTTCTCATAGTATTAATTGAAAGAAATGTGGGTGTCCCTGACTTGAGTACAAATTATTAATGCAAAGACTTGTAGAACTGATCTGTTTTTGCAATTCTTTAATACAATTTCAGGGCTTCTTCTTTTTTTTTCCTCTGAAATCATTTTCTATACATTTTATGTAGTCAAGGTTGTCACTTGAATCCTTTTCAGGTTAAACATGTATGGTCTATGCGAAGTAAAGGTTTCAGGTGACGGAAACTGTCAGGCAAGTCCAATATTGAATTCATGACTTCTCCATCAATCTCTTATATGCATTTCAGGAAAGCAACCTAATTAGCTTTTATTTTCCTTGGTTATTTTCCTTTCTATTATGCAGTTCCGTGCGCTTTCAGACCAGATGTATAAGTCGCCTGAGTATCACAAGCATATTCGGAAAGAAATTGTAAAACAGGTGGAGATTCTTTAAAGTGAGAAAAGAATTATGTATTTTTAATTAATGAAAATGAATTCAAGGTCATCGTTTCAGATCTTGTCTAGAATAAATTAAAGAAGATTGTCTGTACGTTAAAAGTTTTAGAGAGGAAAAATCATTACTCCAGTTGCAGAATTTTGGATTGGATAATGAAGAAGCATTGCAATTTGTTTCTAAGCGTCAACAAATTACCCTGTTGCCTCCTTATCTTAGAAATACATCAATGATGAAATCATGTTTCATGCATTAGGATCCTAGAATAAGTAGCATTAAGATTTATGATATAGAATGAGATTATAGCTAAATTGGAAAACAAGTAGATGCATTGCCCTAATCTTTTCCAACAGTAAAATCAATTTTTGCTTTTTGCTACCATGATGACAAACTGATTGTTTCTACAACAATTGGCATCTGACTTATTTCCACAGTATGTAATAGCTTGCAAATTAACCATAAAACATGTCAATCATTTCTCTGATGCTAATGAAACACTAATCTCTAGAATCTGCAGTTTTTCGAGGGAAAAGAATTATAGTGAAATCTCCATATGCAGTTAATCTTCTTTGACCTCCAATTTATACTGATTGCATGGTTTCCTCATGCTGATCTATCATCTTTGCTTACAGCCACACAGGTTCCTTTAATCCATCTCTCTAATTTGCACGCCTGTGTTTATATCTGTTAGTTCAATTTCATATTCTTCATCAAAGGCCAATGGTCACTTTTGTCTCCTTACTATTCTGATCCTGGTCTACTAACAATTTATCTAAATAGTTATACCGATACTATATTTAATGAGGAGATTTCACGTCTGTTACAATCATGGTTTTTGATGATCAAAGATATGGCTTGATGTTTAAGCAAATAAAACTGAATTAATAATATTTTCTTATAATGTTTAAGCTTATCCTGTTCCAGCTGAAAGATCATCGCCCATTGTATGAAGGTTATGTCCCAATGAAGTATAAGCACTATTACAAGAAAATGGCAAAGTATGTTGTTTTATTGAGGAACCTTTTGATAATTGTTCTAGTGCACTTTTCGTTGGGTGAAAAAGATGTATTTTTGTTGGCTGATGTAGTTGAATTTTGTTATACTGATTTTACTTTACTTTTTCTGTAAATAATTGTATAATGCAGATCTGGTGAATGGGGAGACCATCTTACCTTGCAAGCAGCAGCTGATAAGGTCCGATATCTCTTTGAACATAATACACCTTATTTGTGATCTATTTAATTTCACCACTAATCTGGCCCACTAATTGAATCTTTTGTTTAAGCTATGGATAGAATGAATGTCGAATTAGGAATATGGACACAGGTATTCATGAATGTAGACATCTGTTGTATTCATGAATGTAGACATCTGTTGTAAAAGTGACAAGTGGACAACATATCTCTTTCAACTACATTTTTAATCTTCAAAACATAATTGGATTGATAATCTTTGTACTATCCCTTTATGATGCGAACTTTCTTGCTTATGGCAAGTAATATGTTGTTACTATTCATCAAAGTGAACAATCATCCAATGGTTACTGGCTGAGACACGATTAAGATAGCAGTAGAGATAATATGCAGTTAGAGCATGCGATATTATCTCATATTTTATTTCTGAAATTTATAACCAAATTTGTAGTGCCATTAGAAAACTATACTTGAAAATTGGTGGACAAAGGTGAAGAAATTATTTAAGTTCTTGAATGATGCTCCAAGTTTATTGGCCTTTAAACTCGGGCGTGTTGTGTGTTTCTCCATTGGCCTGAATTTATTCATGTCTTGATTATTTATTAAAACTGTTGGAAGGCCATCTTAAACTTGTGTGGCGCGTATGCACTTATATTGCTTAGGGACAAACTGGGGAAAGTATAACAACCAAGTCATTAACATCTGTTGTAGCCTCGCAGCATTGAGAAGAATTTGGAAATTAGTAATCTTAGTCCATCATTGTTCCATATTGTGGTTGCAGCCTCCTACTGCAACTGTGATACCATGGCTATAGAAACTTTTTTGGATTAGAAACAACAAAATATAATACAAGCATATCTTATGGGGAAGTAGGGGAAATCTTCAATTACTTAATAGATGAAGCATGAGAAATGATATATCCTGCAATTAGGGAATGGCTGAAGGCAGATATGACTGCAATATCAATTTGAGATAACAGAAACTGTTAGATATTTTCGTGGACATGTCCTTGACTAAGAACCATAACAATACGCTTCTGGGATTTTTTTTAATTCCAATTGAAATACTTCAATTAGACTTGCATTTTTACGCAAAAATCAGACTTTTGGGATTTTTTATGTCATACTTTGATTATAATTGCCATCTTCACTTAAAATCATGGTGCTATTGTAGTGTCTCAATGATCAATTCATTTTTGCTTCTTTGTATGCAGTTTGCAGCGAAGATATGCCTTCTGACATCATTCAGAGATACTTGCTTTATTGAAATCACGCCCCTATACCAGCCACCAAAGTGTGGTGAGGATTTTTCTAACTTTATATTAATATTATACTTCAGTATCAGATATGCAAGCCAGTATAATAAAACCTACGATACCACCTACCAATTGTTTCATATTTGGACACTTCTATCTAAAAATTGGCTTGGTAGTTCCATCATTTTTGGTTATATCCCTCAACTGTCATGGAATAGGATGCTTAGTTTCTGCTTTCTGCACATCAGTGAATACAGTTGTTAACTTGTGGCGAGATACAAAGAAGTGTAATAGTCATATAAGTTAGAAAAGGTGTTAGTTACGTGTATTCAAGCATTCATCGAGGACAAGAACGCTTACAGATTTCTTTTTCTGCCTGCTAAATGATGCAGAATTGTGGTTAAGTTTCTGGTCTGAGGTTCACTACAACTCATTATATGAAATCCGAGGTGCGTTTCTCGTAAAAAAGTTGGTATATCAGGAAGGTTTATTGCACATTTTGTTGATCCACTGATTGGATAATAAACTTTTGATCCCCGAACTGTTGCTTGTTTTCTCTTTAGATGTGCCAATCCCATCGAAACCAAAGAAGAAGCACTGGCTGTTCTAGACAAAACAGATTGTTGATAATGGTGTATAGGAATTGGACTGAAAATTTTGCTTGGCACATTGCAGATTTGTTACTTCATACAATATTAAATTTATAGCTATATAATATAATTTTACAGTTATAATGCAAGTATACATTGTCTTTTGAGACGTAGCGTGCCAAATGTATTGAGTATACATGACTGATTTAGCATCCTGGTTGTCCTTTTAAATTTGAAACTACTGATCATCAGACGTATACTATAGTTTAATATATCAAATTGCATATATTCAAAGGAATTCAACAGCACTCTATACACTTAATTGAATTGAGAAATGAATAGTATAAGAGTATTAAAGATATTTGGATTAGATGACTAGATAGAGAATCACCTTTGAGAATAACTACAAAATTAAAAAATAGTATAATAAATAATTGCAAATATCATAATTAATATCAAATACTGTAACAAAATGTGATGTTACAATCACAAACTCCTACATCAAAATATCATAAGACAACATAATTCACATATTGCCTAAATGTCTATGAAAATTTATAAGCTTAGGCCCTTGAATTAGGGGGTCAGCTAGCATGCCTGTTATGGCAATATACTCATAAAATACATCGCCATCATCAACTCATCATCAAAGGTTAAATTACTTAAGCTCAACATACTTGGCACCGTGTGAGTTCCCTTAGTGAATCTTGATATGTCTAGAAACTAAAATAATAATTCTAAGCCCTCTAATGAAGTTCTTCAACCACTTGCCATGAGCTCTTATTTTAAAAAAATTATTAACCTCAATATTTATGGTTGAAGTCCTCTCAATAGACTACTTTGAGCCCTTATATGATACGACTCCCCTATCTAATATAATAGTAATCTCTTTTTGTCGAAACACACACCAAGGTCAGCATCAACATAGCTAATAATCTTTAGGTCGTCTATACATATAAATTAGCATATAATATTTGATCTTGCATATATAGCACAATACTTTCTTCTCTATAACCCTATGCTCATAACTAGGATTTGTCAAATACTTGACAAGAAGATTAACTATAAAGGCAATGTCAAGCTTAGTACAAACCTCTAAGTAAATCAAACATCTAATTGTACTATTGTAAGAGATGTAAGTTATTCATGCTTTCACCCCCTCATTTCAAAGACAATACTTTGAGTATAGGTAATATGCTAGGTTTGTATTCCTACACTTTGAACTTATTTAGCACTCAGTCGGCATAAGCCTTCTTAGGCCAAAAACCTTCTTGGACATGTTTCTATAGATCTCCACTTAAAGAACAAACTATGTCTCTTAAGATCTGTCATTTCAAAGTTCTTCAAAATATTTTCTTCACATAGTTAAGCTTGTTCTCATCGAAATATAAATCTGTGATTATGTCATGGAATTTTAAGGATTATTATCATTATGCCTTCTTTAATACATAGATCGACTTTCTTAATCTTCAAACTTGTTGCTCATTCTCCTTTACCTTTAAACCCTTGAATTGTTGCATATATACTTCCTCAACTAGATCATTATTTAAAAATTTTATATTGACATTTATCTGGTGAAGCTCAAGATCAAAATATGTTTAAAGTCATAATGATTCTACATAAGTCCTTGGTTGAGACTGGTGAGAAAATCTCAATGTACTTCATTCCTTCTTTTTGAGTGTACCTTTTATTCACAAACCTTACTTTAAATCTTTTAACCCTACATTTAATTTCTCTTTTATTCTTAAACACCCACTTGTAACTAATGATTTTAAGTTTATATGAAATATTAAATAACTCTCAAACACTATCGCTTATATACTATATCTCCTCATTAATAGTTGTCGTCTATTTATCATAATCACTCCTCATTACTTTATTATATGTAAGAGGATGTACAATTTCTACTAAAATATTGTTTATCTCACCTATATAAACATCAAAACCGTTTTAAGCCCCTTATATCTTTATGAACATCTCAACAATGCTATAAGATTAAGTTAGTATCCACTACAACTTGTTCAATAGTATTTATGCTATCTTTAACATCAAAAGCTAAAGTTGCATCCAAGTCACTACCACGTATCGACAAAGTACCCTAATAACTCGTGAACTATAGGAGCACGTAATGTTACTAGCCTATGCCCCTTAATTGCTTCAACTCTTAATGGTATATCTAGTAGATCATTTTTAAAAAACTTTACAATTAACACCTCCACAATTATAGTAATATGAAACTTTTCAAACCTTCAAAATAACCTATGAATATCTTAGGAGTCATCTTAGGATTCAACTTCTTCTCTAGTGTACTATGAATCTTGATCTTAATTGGATAATAAATTCTCAAACAGTTCAAACTAGGCTTCTTACTTGTTTGTAGTTTACAAAGAGTTTTGAAGACTAACTTACTAGGAACATGGTTTTTAGGATGTAAAGTGTTTTCTTTTGTGCCTCGCTCTATGTATACTCAAGAAACTTTGATCTCACCATCATGCCCTCTAGTGTGGAATTATGTCTGTTACTTCATTATGCTCAAGTGTACCCAACATGTCGTACTATGCAACTATGTCACAACCCTCTAGAAACCAAGCAAAGGCCCCTTCTTATAAATCAAATCTTCATCTCTACCATGTTCTCTTTAACACAGTTTGACCTTATAATCTTAATAGGTTTATTGAGTTGCTTCTTAACCTCTAATCTTAAATATTTTGAACTTTTACAAGGCCACTTATTGAATAATGAGGTACAAGTAACTATATTGAGAGTAATCATTAATAAAAGTCAAATAACTTTTTCCATCATTGTGGAGTTCAAAGATCTACTAATGCCTATACGAAAAAACTTCACTACTCCTAATGACACCTTTCTTCTTACTTTTAATGAGTTTACCTCTAATAAAATCTACATATGTACTACCGGCATCGTCATAAACCAAATTATGTAGGATTCATCCTTGATTAATCTCTTATCTATTTCCTTTGAAATATGACCGGCATCTTATGATACAAAGTGAATGTAATTTCCTTGGTTAAACTCCTTTTAATTCCTATTTTTCAACATTTATAACTAATTTACTAGAATCCTTCAAATCCAAATAAAAAAGATTATCATTCAACAAACATTTACCAATGACTATAGAATTAATGGACAATGAGACCTTTTTTATTATTGAAATTTCAAGTGTATCTAACTTCATCTTCTAGAAACTAAAATTAATCTACAGTTTATAGTTGACACCTTACTACTTTATTCAACGCTACTACATCTAATCTAATTGGAGTATTTTACCTTTTTAAGCATTATTACAGTTAATAAAGATTGGTAGTTTGTTGTATCTTTAGTGCATTCTTTGTTTATTATTGCATATTTCCTTTTCTAAGGTAAACAATATCCTTCTTCAAACTCTTATTCTTTTCTACTTCTTATTTTGATACCCATAATTCCCTTTGGATTTAAAGGATTCAAATGCCAAATTTACAGTATCACCCTTGTTATGCTTTATCTTTTCCTCTTCTTAAACACAAGGTTGTGATTGACTTATTCACCATTCACACCTCCTTTCTGGCATTATATATTATCTTTAAGGAACTAAAATCAAATGTTAAAAATTCAAGTACTTGATAGGTTGAAAAAGAATCTATTATCGAGACCTATGGCCCACTAGACCTATTGGATATATCTTGCATCTTCATAATATAAGCACTAACCTTATATGCTCCATCATGTCTTAGTGAAGTCAATATGTGCAAAATTTGACCTTCCTAAGCCTTTTCACAGTCAGTGAATCTCCCCTTCAAAGTTGTCATGAATCTTTTTGCATTATTTTAGTCAATAAACCACCTTTATAGGATGGTGAAATTGAATTCTTCATCCCAACCTATTTTCCCTTTTCACTTATAAAAATGAAATACTAAACCAAATGAGATCCTAACCTATTATTTTGATAATTATGAAATACATTACTATTAATGAATTTTTTGATAATAATAGTCGCTTTATTATGGTGAAATTAATCAATATGTTAAAGATGAAGTTCAATAAAGGGAAAAAGTAATAAATTAAGAAATCAAAGGATGAAGAAAATAAGCAAAGTAGAGAACATATGCAAGTTACAAGAATTTCAAGGGATAGTGAAGAAATAAGAAAAAGGAGGAATCAAATATATTAATATTTAAGCAAATCATTATAATCATTTTATAACCTTATCTTGGTTATTTTAATAATTAAGGGCTCAATCATAGCATGATCATTTACATATAGGGAATAATGTATAAATCATTTCATAATCAAGAGCATATTTGTTTTAAACTTTAAAGAAGATCTTTTGATTTTAAAATAAAGGCAAAAAGTGTAAATTTAACCCTAGTAACTTTTACCAAAATATAAGTTGAAGCTTATATTTTGAAACATCTAGAATGAATCATAACATTTACAAAAATATTCAAATTAAATCACGAGTAAAGAAAATTTGGATGAAGTTAAGTCACTATATGTTATGTGCCATAATAATGAAAATATAGCATGAATTTAAAATTTGTAATCTATATATGGGTCTCATTCTACCACGTGGCATCTACGTGGCAAACTAGTTCAGGTGTCAAGTTTAAGTTAAAATAATTTTATTTTTATTTTGTATTCTTAATAAAAATAATTAAACCTAATTAATCCTTTTTTGTTCAACACTTAGAAAAACTTAGCCACCTTTTAAAAACAAAATACACCCATCACCACCATTTCAAGTGTTGTCAATCGTCACCCTCTTCACCACTAGTAAGAAGGGCATCATTTAATGAGAAATTGTCAAAAATGACACCGTCAGAAGAAAAAATGCATTTAGCTATCTACTTTAATAGTTCCAACATTTTTGAAGAAAAATGCATATATGTTAAATTGTTCCTTGGTATAATTAAGTGGCATCTTATTATAAGAGACTTTAACTCTGAAAAAATCATTGTTAATGACTTGGTTAAGGTTAAGACTAAGGACGATATCATTGGGCTTTGCTTTTGATAAAGAGGTTAGAGATATTGAAGTCTTCAAGTAAAGTCAAAGAGGGATTTAAAGTTAACTAATATTTAAATCAAAGTCTAGTGATTTGTTCTTCAAATCAGGTTCTATATGATTAGGAGTTGAAGGTGTAAAAATAGTAGCAGTCTTTCTTCTTCCTTGCCCATCATATTTTATCTAGTTAGAAAGTTGTTTCTTCATTTATGGAAAAATGCTAATAGAGGAATTCTATGGATATGAACCCTATAAACTACAAGATGATATTTCGATTCAATGTTTACAACAACAATAATAACATCCTAATAGAAATTTCACTAAGACACAAGGTATGTGAGAGTTCAATAGTACGCTACCATACTCCTAACTAATATAGAGGCTATTTCCCATAAGAAAAAAATTGAGAACTGTTTAGAAAAAATCCAAAAATATAAACTAATATTTATATTAAAATTGATATAATAAAATAAGAATATTCAAAATCAAAATAAATAAATGATAAATAAATAAAATAAAATGATAAATAAGAAATGCAAATAATAATAAAAATACAATAAGTTATAAAAACAATTATAAATAATAAAATAATAAAATAAAGATAAAAATTACTATAGATAAAGTGTTTAAGTTAAATACAAGATACAAGAATATAAGAAAAGGTTCAAAAAGCCTACAGAAAAAGAGAAAGACCTTTTTATATAGGATCTTTTCCTCGTTTCCTAGTTCGCCAAAGTTTCCTATTGAGGGTCAGGTCCTTGATAAGCTCTAGCAGAGCCATATCCTTCCAGATCACCTCACCCTAGTTTTTCTTAGGTCTTTCTCTTTTTTATATAATATTTAAGTAAAATCTTCTCACATTTTTTCTAGGGCGTCAGAATGTCTTCTATTAACATGCCCAAATCACCTAAATCTTGTCTCTTTTAATTTATTATCAATGTTAGACACCCTCAATTTATCTCTTACTACTTCATTCCTGACCTTATCTCTTCTTGTAAGGTTACACATCTAACAGAGCATCCTCATCTCCACTACCATAAACTTATGACTACGAACTTGACTGAGGGGCCAACATTCTATCCCATAGAGCATAGTCCGTCTGATAGCTAAACAATAGATTTTACCTTTTAGTTTGAGTGGTATCTTCTTGTCACGTAAAACTTTTGATGCAGCCCTCAATTTAAGCCACCTGATTTGATACGGGTAACTATGTATTCATCTATCTCGCTATTGCTTTGGATGATGGATCCAAGGTACTTAAAACATTCCTTTTGTGTTATAACTTTTGAACCAATATTTATCTCCATATCTAATGCCATCTTATGGCCTAAAAAGTTACACTCTAAATGCTCAGCTTTAGTCATGCTCAATTAAAAACCCTTTGACTCTAACGCATCCCTCCAAAGTTCTAACTTGACATTGATACCCTTTCTTGTTTGATAGTTTTATAGTATTTTTGGTACTTAATTCACTTCAAGTGTGTTTATAGATGATAATTGCCTTCATGAACCAATGGGAGAAGAATTTGGATGAAATTGTGGCATGGAACGAAGATCTAAAGCAATTAAGATCTACACAACATGTATAGTGATTGTGTAATCTCTATAAACATTTGGAGATTTGAAGAATATTGTTTCTATTCATGTGAAGTTATATGCCCGTGTATGTTGATATACACGGCTGTGTATATTGCCCATGTAAGTCTCTGTGCCCCACGTAAAATTATGAATTCAAGTGTTTTTGGATATACAAAGTCACCTACTTGACCATTTATGTTGATTGTGTATATCCTAGAAAGCCTAGTTTTTACGATAAAAGGATGTTATCAGAGGCAAAAGGAAAGGAAGTGAGTTTTAGAATTTTAAGTCTTAAGAAAACCTAGCTTTTATTAATCTAGTTATTTCTACTTTAGTTTATCTTATTTTGGTTTCTAGTTTATTTTATTTTATTGACTCTTTTAATTTTCTTATTCTCATAGATATCGACTCATTGGTCAGTTTATGAACCAAAGTGATCTAACGAGCTTAGTGAATGAAGATCTAGAAATTGAAAGAACAACTCGTAGAAATCTCTACAGAACATAACTTAGAGAGTTCAAGTTAGATCGTTAAATAAAGGACATAGGAAGTCAAATTAATATTAAGGAATCACGAACCATGGCAGGCCAACCAAAGACGATGTTCAATTATATTAGATCAGATTTGATTGGAGTGAAGTCCAACATTATCAAACTGACTGTTAATGCCAACAACTTTGAGATCAAGCTGAGTATTATATAGATGGTACAACATTCTATCTAATTTGATAGACTACAAGATGATCTTAATGCACATATCTCAAATTTTTTGGTGATTTGTGACACTTTCAAGATCCACAAAGCCAATGATGAAGTGATAAGACTACGGTTATTCCCATTTTCTTTAAGGGAAAAGGTGAAACAATGGTTGAACTCAATGCTAAGATCATCTCTTACTTTATAAGATCAAGTGGCAGGGAGATTTTTATTGAAGCATTTCCCACTAGCGAAGATCAAAAATTGAGGAATGATATCTTCTGCTACTCCTAGACTAATTCAGAAGCATTATATGATACATGGGAGCAATCTAGGAAGATGTTAAGAAAATGCCCACATAATGGTTTATCGCTTTGGATGCAGATCCAAATCTTTTATAATAGGCTACATCGGAAAATAAGGCAGTCAATCGATGTAGCAGCTACGGTACTTTAAATAACAAGACACCAAAAGCAACCCACGACCTTATTGAAGATATGGCAATGAAAATTTATCAATGATGCTCCATATGAGCAATAATTAATAAGCCAACGGGGGTATATGAATTAGATGTAGTGGTGTAGTCAACGAACTTGGTGGAAGTGCTAAATAAAAAACTTAATAGACTAACGATGAATCCATAATGCTAAGTTATGCAATATGAGGTGTGTGGGCTAGAACATCCATGTCAAAACGTTCAAGTAGGATAGTGCTACCATATAGATTATATAGGGAATGCTCTTAGACCCCAAAATAATCCATATAGTAATACTTATAATCCTAGATGGAGGAAGCACCTCGCTTTTTCTTGGAGAAATCAAGGGCAAACAAGGAACAACCCTCTACTGGGATTTTAGTAATAAGCACACCTCACGCTAAGAAGCTTACTTTATAATTGCTCAAGATTTTAGTGCAAGACATCAATGAGAGAAGGCTTCTATATGTAAATTGAAGGTTTAGATCGATCAAGTTGCCAAATTAGTATTTGAATGACTGTATAGGAGTTTGCCTAGTACAACTAAAAAAATCCTAAAAACGTGTAACAAAAATCAGGAAAAAAGCTCTAAGAAGAAGGGGAAAAGAAAAAGGAGGATACGAAGAGTCAAGTAAAAGCTAAAGGTGCATGCGTGTTAAAGTTTCATAACTTAAAATATTTAAATTTGTCCAAATATTTTTCATGTTGCACACATTTACAGAGAGCTACATGCTCTTGAGACACGCTTGTGTGAACTTATATGGTTAGATACATGCTCGTGTAATAGACCGTGTAAGTCCACGATGTGTTACAAGTTTGTGACTTATACAATTAGCTACAAGGTTGGGTAGTAGACTGTGTAAGTCAGACAACAATTTTTAAATTGCCCCACCTCTTTCATTTTTCTCATATTATCTTCTCTCTCTACTCTCTTGCTGTCACCACTTACCTTCTCCAACCCATTTTTAGTGTTTTTCTTGCAAATTTGTAACACCCAAGTAAGTATTCTTATTGATTTCACATTTTTATGCAAGAATAATAAGGTATTTTGCAATTTTTCGCCTAAAAATGCTAAGGTTAGTGATTTGAGATTTTGTGAAATTTTGCTTAATTTCGTGGTTAATTTTAGTTTAATAGTTGAATTTTATCCTTACCTGTATGATTTATTGATTCAGTCCGCTAAATTGCATGCGTATTGGATGAAATTTCAATTGGAATTGAGAAATTATGCAATTTTGCTCACTAATTGTTAAATTGTGATAATTTCCATGAAATTAAGGTTAATTAGTTGTTTTTATAGTCAACTGAAATTGTTTTCTTGTTTAATTTTATGTCAATTTCAATTTTATGCAAATGTAATGCCTAATTTTGTTAATTTTAGGTAGTTGTTAGATTAGGTTTGTTAATTTCAATTTTAGGGTTAATTTTTAATTTGATAATTAGATTATTTTTATTTATTAATTACGATATTTTTAATTTTAGTTCTATGATGAATTAGATTATTAGTTAATTTTCAAATTATTTAATGTTAATTAATTTATTTATTTATTTGCGTTGGAATATTTGTTTGTGATTTTGCTATGTGTTTAATTATCTTTTTTCTAGTTCATTTTCACGTTTAACAATTTAGTGAGCATAAGAAATAAGTGTGGGGAAATAGTTATTTTTCGTACATTATCGGTTATGTTCTCATACTTATGTAAAGTTTTAGGCATAATGACGAGACCAAAACATGCAAATAAAATACCAAGGAAGCAAAAATCAGGTGAAGGGTCATCTAGAGACCTAAGGGGAGCTCGTATAGTCAAGCCACCAAAGCAACCTCTGGTGATATTTGTTAATGTTGCAACACATGAGGAGCAATATCAATAGCTCAAAAAGAAGCTTTTGTAACAAGTTGTAACATTGAATGGGAGGCATTGTGGCGGGTCAGTTTGGTCCAGCATGTTTGAGACCTTATCGATTCTAAAGCAAGGTCCCGATTTTTTAAGATCGTGGAGCCCTCTTATTGGGAATACTTGAGGTGCTCTCCACATTCTTTGTGGAGAAAGGATGGCATGATTGGAACTTATTGAACACTATTTAGTTTTGGCTGCTAGGAGAGATGGTTTGAAAGAGCTATTCAGAGTTGTCCGTCACAATGGGGTTGTATGACTAAGAGTTTATGGGGAAACAAGCTTATTTAGCCTTCTAGATAGACTTCCGGTATGGGATGTCCTCTTGGTAAATTTAGAGTATGATCAACGAGCACAATGATTACAACTTGAGTAGATCCAAGGCCTCATCTTTACAACACCTAATGATTAGATATATGTATGGACCATTGAGTCATACATTAAGAGGATGGGGTCACAGTTATGTCGTCGTCAAAAATCTAGACGTGTTATACCTTAGAAGCATGAGTGAGAGGATGGCAATATAACTGGGTCATGCATTAGCCCGTTTTATCCGACATTAAAGTGAGGAGAAAAAGGTCAGGACAATCTGTGTCGGACCTTATGTGACAAAGTTTGCACACAAGATGAGGGTCTTTAACAAACCACTAGTGATGCGACTAGTGGGTACTAAGAAAATTGTATCTTAAGGTGATAAAGCACATGCATATGTGAGCAGATAGCAGGGATCTACGGGTGACATCTACCACTTAATTGGAGCTCCCAACGAGTCGGTCACATTAGAAAGAGCTAAGGAGGAGCCACATTGACCGCCATATCAAACAGGAGGGGTCGCATAGGAGGAGGATAATGCGGAAGTACCCATGGTGTAGACACCATACTAGGACTAGTTGAAGATAACTCAGTTAAAGAGACATATGGGACTGTTTATAAGTGCTAAACATACTATTTGAGTACAACAGGCAAAGGTTACAGAGCAAATGGGATAGCTTGAGACCTAGACTAGATGGATGGGGGATTTACTGATGTAGATGGCGAGCCATCAGGGAATCACCACCATATCGAGTGACTACATTGTCATCAGCTCCTCCCCCATTTGAGGATGTACAACTTGGGAACCCTTCATTGACGGACATTCCAGAGTCACAACATGATTGAAGGATGTTTCAGTTTGATCTTTTCTTTTCTTTTTCTTATTATTTGTGTATTTTTCTTATTTTCTTCCCTTTGTTATTTTCATCTTAACTAAACGTTAATGCAATGTTATTTCCATTTATGTCATTTTATTTTCATGTTTCTTAGATATTTTTGTAATTTTTATTTTGTTATATCTTTTTATCCATTTGTATTTATATTTTCCAAGGATGATTGTATCTCATATCAGATGGATCCTTCATCGAAAACAGAACTTTTAAATTCTTTTTACTCAGGGAAGTACCAAATTCCAACCATTTCTTACTTTTTATTTATCTGTGCTTATATCGTGTACATTGGAGATAATGTATAATTTTAAGTGTGGGGAAGGATTTCTTAAGCGTATTATAATCTTTGTTATTAAATTTTGTTAACTGATCTTCTGAATTAGTTCAAATATGTCCAAAATACTTGAGATCATTATTTAATTAAAAAAGTATGCAAAAAGATGAAAGTTAGAATAAACTTGTTTTTTAAGACATATTTTTAGTAGTCATTGAAATAGTTAATTTGAATGAAAATTTTATATTATTTATAATCATAAGATCCATTTTATGAGCTTCTGTGCCTAAGAGCAAATACACTGATTTTAAAGCTTTTTTATTCTTTTATATGTATTATCGTGCATAGTTGGATAATTATAGAAATTGCCTTTCTTATTCATATTGAGACCACATTTGTTAAATTAGAAGCACTAAAGTTATAAAGGCATTTTGATTCAACATTTGTTTAGCCTATTCTCTTGAATATTACCCTATCATATTTTATCCTTTAGGAGTAACCATTTTGAGCTTTAGCATTTTTCATTGATTATAACCACATTAATAGCCTTTACCTTATCTTTCTTGAAGCCTTTTTAATTTGAACCTTGAAGGCCATTTACATTACTTGATTGTTTGAAACTTAAAATTTGTAAAGGTCTAACATTTCTTTAATAGTTGGAACATGATGAATGCTCGTATTATTGTGAAAAGAATGTGTTAAAGTTATGGTACCAATGGATTTAAAATATCAAGGACCTATATTATAAAAGAATAAGTTTCTTGTAATGTTGTTTCTTATAAATTTCCTTCAATTTCATCACCATTTTCATTATCCCAATCATACCTTGCCTAAACCCCATTAAAACCTTGTGACAAGACCTTTTGATTTTTGTTTCTAGTTTACTTATAAGTGGTGTAGATATGATAATATTGCAAGCTTATGGTTAAGAGTTCTGTTATGAATTGATTTAAGAGTTATTATACTTTAAACTAAATAATTAAATGCATTAAATGATACCTTGGTGAGGGCGTAAAGCTTTGTGCTTTTGATTTCAAAAAGATTAATCATGTGATTATTATTGGTATTGACTTATGAAGGTTAATTATAGGATAAATCGAATCCCATTGTATGTTAATTTGATTGACACAACATGATGATTTAAAGTGCGGATGGACTTGTTGATGTTAATAAGGGATGGATGTTTGTAAGATAAATGATTTTGATTATGAATTGTTTGAGGACAAGCAAAAGCTATAGATAGGTTGACCGTATATATCCCAAAAACTCTAGTTTTTTTACTATAAAAGTACATGATAAGAGGTAAAAGGAGAGGAGGTGAATTTTAAAGAGTTTTTAATTCGTAAGGAAAAATAATTCTGATCAGAGGACGAGTAAAACACGAGGAATACATCACAAGATTTGATAGATAACAACAGTTAATCTAACTTGCAAGAAGACTCATTAGAAGAAAAAGTGAGAATTAAAATTATGATTTCTTTTGTTTCTAGTTTTTCTTCTGCATATTTGTCTTTGATTTTGTTTTCTATAAGTAGGAATTGATTTGTTTAGTGCTTAGGAGTAATGAACCTTAAGTTATGATAAGAATATGATCTGATCTTTTATTGATTTGTTTATTAAGATTCAGTTATACATTATATGATTGTTCTAATATATCCTAAGTTTTAGTTCATCATTTGATTTCAGATTATTGAGATTGATAAATTCTTTTGTGTGAATAGATATACCATAACTGGAAGGAGATACATGTAAACCTATAGATAGGTTGACATAAATCCTCTAGATTACGGTAAAACCTAATAGTGAAATTAACGATTCGATAATGCAATCTAGGGGTTTTAACTAGAAAGAGATTTCAGTAGATCAACTGAGGGATTAGTTGTTAATAGTCTTGGGAAAGATATTAGCATAAAATAAGAATTTCCAGATCCAATAGTCAATAATATAATTGCATGATAAAGGATTAACATTTAAGATTTCTTAACGAGGTTCATCACCTAGTTACCATTTATTACTTTTCCAAGTATTTTCCTTTGTTTAAGTTCATTATCATTTCAATCCTAGTTTATTTTGTTCAGTTTAATAGTTAATTAAATCTACAATCTGGTTTGATGGTTAGATCATAAGGAAAAGGTAAATAATAGTATTTACAATCCTCGTGGATCAACCCGTACCTACTTATGTTAGCTACAGTTACGTGGTATACTTTCGGTTTAACATTGATAAAATTCTTATAAGTTTAAAATAAGTCAATCAATATTCTTGGTGGACTAATCCATTACTATTATAAATAAGAAGGGGCTCAACGAGGACCTTTAGTGTAGCATGATATCGATAAAAACATGCTCTGTATCTCCTCATGTTGTCTTTACTTTAGTATTAAAACCTTTATACATATCCCTAATAGCATGTACATATGTCATAAAAACTCTTTTAACTTTTAAACATCTCCTTATGACTTTCCTAAGTACCCTGTCATAAGTCTTTTCTAAGTTAATGAAAATCATAGATAGCTTCTCTAATTATGTCTTGCTATCTTTCCCTATAATACTCCGTTAATCTTCTAAGGAGGTATATAAGTTCTATTATGGACCTTTCTGACATGAAATCAAATTAGTTCTCCAAAATCAGTGCACCTTTTCTCAATCATTCCCTCCTATAACTTTATGGTGTAATTGAGTCATTTAATGTCTCTATAATTATTATAACTTTGGATGACTTCTTTGTTTTTGTATAGAAGAATTAGTGTACTAAGTCTTTACTCAACCATCATTTTGACAAACTTGAGATTCATATTAAAAAGTTTAGGTAACCACGTGATACCCTCTTCTCCTAGGCTCTTCCACACCTCTATGGGTAGCTTATCATGTCCTACTGCACTTCCACTCTTCATCTTCCTTAAAGCTCCTTTAATTTCTTCTCTTATGATTTGTAGACAATAAGTGAAGTTCTGATATTTCTCGGACGTGCTAATATCACCCAAGGATATGTTGTCATCTCTTTCTTCATTAAAAAGTCTATAAAAGTACCTCTACCATCTTTTTTTATTTCATTTTCATCCACGAGCATCATCTTGCTTCATTCTTTATACAAATAACTTGATCCAAGTCTCTCACTTTTCGTTCTTAGCTCTAGCTAACTTAAATACATCACTTTCCCCAACTTTAGTTTCCAATCATTGATATAATTTCTCGTAAGCTTTACTTTTGGCTTTTAAGACTATCTTCTTTGCCTATTTCTTTGCCATTTTTTAAATTTTCACAATTAATTACCCTCTCTATATTTATGTTTCTATCCAATAGAACTTTATAGGCAACCTTCTTAATCTTCACCTTTTCTCATACATGTTCATTCCACCACTAAGACTCCATCTTACTGCCCTTATACCCTTTATAAACTCCTAAGATCTCTTTAGTTGCATTCCCTAAAAGAGTTGCTACTCCCTCCTACATCTGGTTAGCATCTCCTTCTAGTTTTCATCCTTCTCCAAACATTACTCCATCCCTAAGTTATTCCACAGTATCTCCTTTTGGATTCCACCATCTAACTCTAGTATAACTCTAAGGTCTTTTTTTCTTTCTCCAACCACTAATTATAAGATCCACAATTAACAATCTGAGCTGAGTTGATAAGAATGCCTTAGGTATCACTTTAAAATCCATACAACTAGGTCGATCGTTGTGACTTACGAGAAAGTAGTTAATTTGACTCTTCACGATTCTACTCCTAAAAGTCACTCGATGCTCCTTTAAAAAAAATGAGTTGGATCTTACCATATTAAACTATACCATAAAGCCCAACAAAACAATCACATTGTCATTCCTATCTCCATACTTCAAACTCATATGAGCTTATGAATACTCGTCTAAGATTGCCCCTATATGACTATTAATGTCTCCTCCTATAATGACTTTCTCATTAGGGAGAATCTATTGAATCACCTCATCTAGCTCTTCCCATAATTGGTGCTTAAACTATTCTTGGGGTGTATAAACACACCACATTGAAAAGAACATATATCACTACAATCTTTAAGGATAAAATCCTATCATCAGTCTTGTTTATCCCCACACATGATGTATGAGTTCCTTTACAACTAACATCCCTTTACCATTATGTTGCCTCTAATATGAATATCAAATTTTAAACCCATTAATCTCTTTCACTTTAGCTCACATCCACTTTGTCTAAAATCTCCAATAATTTTAATGACTTCCCAATAAGAGTCCCGATGTTCCAAGAACCTATTCATAACTTAGTAACATTTTCTCTTCTCTTAGATCCAAAACTCACTAAAGGGCTAGCTCTTGGTTTTATCATCAGAATTCAAAACCACCATTCTTATCCTAAATATCCAATACAAGCTAAGAAAAGTAACAATGGACTGAAACTTAAAAATTCAAATAAAAGGGATATAATAGTTATAAGCCGCAAAGAGAAACTACTAAAATAAATAAAAATAGGAATCAAATAATCTATAATAATAACAACACTTGGGAATAAATAGCAACAGTAAAAAGGAAGAAAGAAAATAATCAAAGGAGATAAATAAATAAGTTACACTAACCAATTTTTGAAATCTTTTTACTTTTTGTCGAAACAAATCACTCTAAACAAACCTTTAACTAATAATATCAAATTAAAAAGAAAAATATTAAATCTTAAAATGAGCACCACAATGGTAATGTGCCATAACATTACATAAAATAACTAGACCTAAAACTATAGCTAGTGGTAGGTCTAAGTCGATACCACAGAAAGTGTTCGGTTAGCTTTTGAAATAAAAATAATTGATGTTTAGGTTATAGGGGGTGTAAGGCCCCAACATATACCCTAAAAGCGTTATAGCATGTCTAGGGTGTATAGTAAGACATGGGTAAATGGGTAATTTGTTCATTTCGGCATAGACATACATATTTAGATATGAAATATGGATGAGAATGAAATAAATTAATGAGATTATATGTCATTGTAGGAATTAAAGGAAGAAGAAAGACCAATGTGCACTTTTCCTAAAGCCAACTCATGGACCAATTAGATGAAAGCATGAGTGACAATAAGATCAACTCATGCGTGTCCAATAGAATTGTAACACATGGTCCAATAGCATTGTAACATATGTTCCAATATAACTGTAACATATGGTCCAATAGGATTGTAACATATGGTCCAATAGGATTGAAACATGTGTCTAAGACTAGAAAATTCATAAGGGGAGTAGAAGAGAGGGGAGAGGGACGTGTATGTAGCGCAGAATTTTCTTTTCTCATCTCCTCGCCATTCCATCTCCTTAATCACACCCTTTTGCACAAGGAATTAAGCTACTCCTAAGTGAAAATCAATGTAACATTTTATGGTTTGTTTTCTCATCTTCATCTTTCTTTCTTTTCCCATAAAGAGTTGGAATTATAAGGATGAAATTGGGATTTAAGATATGCATTGGTGAATCAAGAAATGCCAAAGGGGAAGAGAAGGAAGAGTACTAAAAGAAGAGCTAATTGGCAAATTTTAAGGTTTGGGACTATAGTTAGTCTAATTTCTCTCTATGTGTATGTTTGAATAGATATAAAGATTCATTTGGAAGAGGAATGGTTGTTGGTATGATGCTTTGGTGTTATTTTTATTGGCCCCCGAAATTTCCTTGATGAATTAAGTATGATTTAGATGAATTATGAGATATAATGGATTAATTTTTGGAGCTAATTAATTATGTCAATACTGGTAAGATTTTATGACATCGGTTGATTTCATTTTTAGTGTTAATGTTATAAGATTTCATAAGGGCATGGTTGGAAGTTTACCTAAGAGTATAAGGTTATAAGGCTTAAATGAAGGGCAAAGTGGACTTTTCATAATAAGAAAGAGTATAAAAAGAAGAAGTTAGGGTTTTGATTGAAAATGAAGAAGAAGTCGTCGGAGAAGAAGAAGAAGAAGAGAAGAAGAGGGAAGATAGGGTTTGCAAGATCTTGAAGATTTGAAGCTAAACAAGTAAGTTTGAGCTTTAATCCTACTTGATTGTTAGATGAAGCATGATTAATGTTAGTTAAAAGTGAAAGTGAAGTTGAAAATGGGTAGGAAGTTGTCGAGGATTTGGGTTGTGTATAGGGTTTGATGTTTTGTTTTGATTTTGTGTTGTAATGAGTTTAGAAATGATTAAGAATGATGTTTTAGGGTTAATATGGGTTATTTTTGAAGGATAGGAAGTGTATGGGTGAAAAATGTGAAGAAAACATGTTTTCGGACATTTCTGGGTTTGCACGTCGCGACCTGCGGATGCGTACGTCGCGACGTGCAATAAATTTCCTCGTCGCGGCGAACTTCCAGTTTCTAACACTGACATACTTTAGTATTTTGGGCATAACTTTTGCTATAGATGTCCGATTGAGATGATTTTTTTTCGTTTTATAAATAGAGACATCGCGCTACAATTTGTATGAAGGAATGAAGTCCAAATTCGGCCTAGAAGAATATAAAAATTTGGATATAAGTTGAGTATAGATTCTTGTTTCAGCATAAGGATAGTCCCAGCATGCTTTGGCTATAACTCTTAGAGTATTGAACCAAATGGAATGATTTTGGAGTCATTAGAAACTTAAGACAATGGGGGACA
>JANVCL010000007.1:15258060-15268117 GCA_026546855.1 Erythroxylum incrassatum | reverse complement strand
GTTGGATGTAATGAAATGGAAAAAGTTTGGTATTAAAAAGTTACAATTTACTATTAATGTTTTATGATTGTGATGCCATGTGGAGTATAGTGATGTTTGTCTGTAGCTCTCTCTTATCATAAGATATATACCGGAGTGACCTACGGACGTTCCAGTGGATACTCTACGGTAAGGGAACACTACAGTTATTTTGGGCCTTATATTGTGAAACACCATATTAGACCGATGGCATTAGTTAGATCTACCTGACACTTCCAAAGTCCATCTTATCTTTCATGTGTCCCTATTCCGACAAGCGCAAGGCCAAGTTCCTACCATACCACCAGCTGCCTTACCTATTGCAGAAAATTAGGAGTTAGTCGTACAACCTGCCAACATCCTAGCCCACTGTTGGGTACTACAATCAGGTATCCCTACTCTAGAATTGCTTATGCAGTGGTTAGACCGTCCTCTAAAAGAAGCTTATTGGGAGAATTATGATCTAATGGCTCTGGACAATTTCCTAGGTTTCACCTTGAGGACAAGGCAAGTTTCCCAAGGAGATGCACTGATAGGACTCCACCACCCTTGAGGACTTGTTATCAAAGGAGGAAACATGGAAATGTTGAAGATGCTGAAGAAAGTTGAAGAAGTCAAGGGTCAAGTCTAATGCAGTGAGAAGATTTAGGAATCACGTCAATAGATATAGATTTGAAGAGATTAACAGACTTGCAGGTACTTCTGATTTATTTCCTTTATTTTTGCAATTAGTTATTTTCAGTTGCCATTGTTGGTTATAAATAATTGTAATGAATTACATTTGAGACATGAATACAATTTAAATTCTCATATATTTGGAGCTTTGTCCTCTCAATATGGACTATTCTTACATTTACAAATTGAAATACTAGTGACTACTACCACCTCATGTCTGAAGAAATGCCATGCATTAAGAAGTGGGCTTGTTCATGAAGCAGAAAATATACCATCCTGCACACCACAAAAAAAAAAAAAAAAAAAGAAATGTGGATGATTGTCAGGTTTCACTACTCCAATAGCTTATGAAGATTGCTCCAGTACTGGATGGTTACAGATTTTGACCGCCAAATCCTATAACCACCTTAGTTTTAGCATATTGTTTCCTCCCTGTTTGAAACCATTTACAATGCCTCAGTTTCCTTGGGTTGACACTTCTATTCGGTCTACACTTCTGAGAAAAGCAGCAAGCAAATCTCCTAAAATAATGCATCCTCTCCAGTCAACATATGCAATCATCAGAAAGAATTATCTTTTGCACTGATTTACCACTCGAATTAATGGAAATAGGCTGTTTTGGTGGTTGCAGGATCCTAGCTGCCCCTAGAACTCGGGCTTTGCAGAAAGAAAGGGAACTTTCTGTATTTGGATTAAGGAATTATAAAACAGAGAGTCAACATATGCTTGTCACCTTCTTCTGAATGAAGCGATTAATTTAGTTCCTTTATTGTGATATGCACAAGAGGTTTACAAAGATGTTCTTTCGAAAGCAAAAGCAAAATAAAAGGGCACATAATATCTGTTCAACAAAAAAATTAGCACGCAATACTCACATCTTTCACAACGAAATGGTCCTCAAAACTCAGCAACGGCAACAACCATCTCAATGCAAAGAGAGGCCAACCATGCCCCCCGTTAGCAGAGATACAATCATCTGCAGAGTGCAAATATTCTTGAAAAATACACAAATAAAGAAACTACGATAAATTACGGCTAGATTTAGTTTAAACAGGATGGGAAAGCGTAAAAAGCTTTTCTACCTGTAGCTTGTACAAATATTCTATGTGTGACAAAGGACTGCAATACAAAGAAACAAGCAAGGTAAAAACGTCGATACTAGATTAAAAAAAAACTTCAATAGAATTGCTTGATAAAATAGATATCATCATATGGGATGGTCCCAAGCACAGTACTAACTCTAGGAATATGAAGGTTTTTCATCAGAACAATGTCACCTGCTCAACAAAGATCAAATTCCAAATATAAAATAAATCAAAATGTAAATTTTGATTACCAGAGATGAACAATTAATTGCTTCATCTATTCTGTGCAACATTTTCTTACAAAATTTGATAGGTAATTTAAGGTTTAAGCATACACTGAAACTACCAAAAGACTAGAATCTAGCTGTATTAATTGCAAACTCCTTTATTTACCATATTGAAAGTATTGCTGTTCTAGCACAAATTTCAGTTAAAGAAGTTAATGCACTGATTCTTCGCTCTTTCAATTTTGTTTCTACCCATGCAGATTGTTAGATTCCATAAATAGACCTGAGAATTCTAAGCATACGCCAGGATATGCTATTGGAATAAAACTCTGATTTATGTTTCCTTCTTGGTGTGCATACATTACTCCCCATCATTGTGTATATATCTTCCTTTTCAGTGTACAGCTAAAAGGCCCTACCAGTGTTATAAATAGAGGTATATCTAGCACAATTTTGATAATTAGAATCCAAGCATTCATCTCAAAGATTCTATGTTCACTCATTATTGATTCCACAGATTGATAATACTAATATCAGACAATGACTTTTTGATAACAGCATCCTCCTATAATACATACTGACCTTTTGAAAAATTATATAGGAAGGTTGGGAAATTGCAGAAAACAGATACAATTGAATGATTTCTTATTAACTAGGTTTCAGGAGGCTAATACAAATTACCAATAATATGCAAATATGGGACACCCTATAGGATATCTAAGACATATTCCTTTGTAGTTAACCAAAGAAAAATAGATATTCCTTTATAGGATGAAAAGATAATCATACTCTCTCACAAACAGAATGATAACACTTGATGGACATACAAATATTATATACATACACAAACCTAATAAACAAGTACCTGCCAAATTGAAGGCATATATTCACGGTATGGCAGTTGCTGCTTATCATTTGTTATGTTAGATGAAACTGAGGCATCTACTGAAAGTGACCTTTTGTGATATCTGTTGAAAAAGAATCAGCAACTCGAAATCTTTAAGTGTTTGATTAGGGAATCAAAATTGCAACAGGATGCTGAATGGAACAGCAAATGTTTATGCACAGCAACTAACTAGGTTGATCATATATTATTTTGAAAAGCCCCCTCATGAAGGCACAGACAAAACAGATCCAGAAACAAGTTGTTGGGTGAAGATGATCATATAGCATTCAAGGTTTTGATATACGTCAAAAAGCAACTCAAGCCAAAGCTTAAGCTGCTGGTTGAGGCTCAATAATAGATCATATAGTATTCCAACATAACCAAATTAAATCCAAGATCCGTGCACAATTATACTCAAATTACCTACCTTCGATCATGAACAAAGAGATGAACATCATGGATGAAGTAAAATCTATAGTTCCATGACCTAACTGCTACATATACAAATGCAGTCAATCACCTAGGAATGGAAGATTAGGATAGTGCAAAAATCATAAGAACACTCTTCAACCTTGTATAACATTTGGCAAAAACCAGTCCATGGAAGTATAGACTCCAAGTACGAGAAGCTCTTTAAAGCATGATAAAATATGTACGGATACACAGTGTAATTGGTCATGTACTCAAAGATACAGTACATCCATTGACCAACAAAAAAGGTAATCATATTAACGATTGTACAGCACCCACATCACATTAAAGAATGACAATTTTCTTTTTTGTGATCTTTTGATAGTATAGTAACTGACCACTAATATTCTGACGTTTGGAGCTCAGATACTTACTTTTTACTGTCATTTGCTGCATATATATCCCCCATAATGGTTGCTTTTGTAGCGACAACAAGAAAAGGATGCAGCAGAAGAAGCTTTTTGATCTCCTGAACAACATTTGCAAACACATTTTGTAGAGAAAGGCCCTTCCTACACATTAAGCACATAATACGTCAATAACAGATTCAACTAACATGGTAAGATATTTGGATAATCATTCTGTGTGCATTTGCAAGCATACTATCAGAATTGAATATCTGATGATCATGCTTTAAGTAGGAGTGTCAAGATTTTCTACCTAATCCATTCTTAAGTGTTATCCAATAACTTCAAGGTTGAATGGTTGGTCTTTCCACGTGTCGTTCAACCTTTTATAACAAAGATCTCCAAAGTATATAAACAACGGTACTATAATCTTTTATTAAGACTGGATTTCAGTAACAGCATAAGGGATGCAGACCTTTGCTTTATTCACACTTTCAGCCCAACAGGTCTAAACATGTAAAAAGACATTTGCTACAATTGCAAAGATTAACATTCTTAAGAGTTCTCTTATCTTTGGCAACTAACTACGATTGGGAATCACAGCGAGTTGATGTCAAGAATGCATGTTTGTAGGAAGCTCGCGAGGAAGAAACCTACATGGAAGTGCACCAAGTATAATTTGGCTACTCAAATCATTTTTAAGTTGAAGAAGGTCTTCTATGGATTGAAACAATTGCTACAAGCGTGGTTTGGGGAGATTGGCAAAAGTAATGATGGCTATAGGATCATATGTTCTTCATCAAATACTCACCTTCAGGGAGAGTCACAACACTTTTAGTATATATTGATAACATAATAGTCACAAGGTATGACAACAAGGAAAGACAGTCTCTAAGTCAACATTTTGCTAAGAAGTTTGAGATCAAAGAGTTAGTTAGGCCAAAATATTTCCTCAACATTTAAGTAGCTCACTCTAGGCATATTATTTTTATCTTCTTATAAAAGTATGTTACTGATCTCCTACGGCTATGTTTGGTTCGATGTAAGGTTTTTAATAGAATGGAATGGTTTATAATAGAATGGAATATAAATGGATGTAATATTAGAAAATTATTGTTTGGGAGAGGTGGAAGGGTTCATAATGTAATATAGTAAAATGTTGTTTGGAAGAAAGATTTATAATGTATTATAATCAAAAATGGTTTATCATTTTACGTTCTATCCTAAACTTCTCAAATCGGAGATAATTTATTTTTACTGTTTAGGATGAAATGAGATGTAATGTGAAACCCTCCCCTTCCATCCTATTCCATTCCATTCCACTATAAACCCTCCTCTCAAACAATGGAATAATATTACAATCCATTCCTTTCTATTAATAACCACCCAGCCAAACATAGCCTAAGAGAAACATGCAAGACAACTTGGAAACTAGAAAATACTCTTATAGACTCGAACATTAAACTTGAAGAGGTAGAAGAGGATGTTGCAATAGATAGGGAAATGAATCAATGCTTTGTAAGGAGGCTCATTTATCTCACACGTGACCAAATATAGCATATGTAGTGAGTGTGATAAGCCTCTTAATGCTTTTTCTGAAAGAAGTTCATTTGCAGGCAGCTTACTGAGTATTGCAATATCTCAAAGGGACACTAGGAAAAGGTACTTTGTTTAAGAAAAACGGAGGTCTAGTACTTGAGGCATACATAGATGCTAATTATGCAAGATTGATTGCTGATAAGAAATCAACTTTATGATATTGCACCTTTCCTAAGGAAGAAGCATAATGTGGTAGTATGATCCATTGCAGAGGTAAAATTTCGAGCAATGGCTCAAGGTGTATGTGAACTAATCTAGTTGAAAATTATCTTAAAAGACTTAAATATTAAGTGGGATGGTCCTATAAGACTATATCGTGATAATAAATATGTAATCAAAATAGCTTATAACCTAGTAAAACATAATCAAACGAAGTGCATCAAAGTTGACAGACAGTTCATAAAAGAAATACTGGAGAGTGATTTGAACTTTCGAGAATATTGTATCTAAGCTGGGAATGTAGAATACTCATTCTCCAATTTGAGGGGGTGTCTGCAAAAACATGATTATTTTAGGATTTTGTGTCTTTTTAGGATTTCCTATTTGGTTAGGATATCTCGGGATATAATTATTGATTTAGTTAAAATATCTCATGATCATAGGATCTAACTATTTTTGTTGCCCTTTTATTTGTTAGGGTAATTTGTATATAATTAACTCTCTTGTGTACTTGAAACCAAGCAATATAGAAAATATTCTCTTAAATCTCAAGTTCTATCAGCATATACATACAAGGGTAAGCATTGAGCAAAACAAATTAGCAATAAGAGGAATTAGGCATTCAAATTATGTTTTTGTCCTGCAACAATGAAGCCGCCTAATTTAGCGAAAATCATAAACCTAACTTTAGAGACAAGCACAAATTTATAAGAAGAAAATAAAGGAATAATCATTCTGCTACATGTCACAAATATTATACAAACCATATATTTTCTTCCATGATAAGAGTATATAAAACAATAAAAGACAAAGAACATAAGAATAAATGTATAAAGGAAAAAAAAGGCCTATATAAAGCCATTACAATTTATGTTCCAACATAAAGTCACCTGATATTACCTCCTTGCTGCAATGATGATGACGCCCGATCAACCCAATGGAATGCTCCAATACTGTGAAAGCGAATAGGAAAAGTAAAATAAGACAATTAGAGATACTTTTGTTATTATACAAGAAGCCAACCCCACAATTAAATAAAGAAATAAATTTTGTTTTATTTGTAGTCAACAATTTCTATTTAGTAGACCTGTCCAATGCTGTAAAATGATGGCTTCAATTGCAGCACAACATATGATCCAAACTTAAGCAAAAAAAAAAAAATAGTGTGATTCTTTTAGGGAATTCTACAAAATCAAACACATGGAATACTAGACTTACATGGTTTAGTAAGGGCACCTATATCCATGGCCAGACCATGAACTTTATTAGGTAGTTATTGTCATATGTTACCAAAAGCAATAACTCCAATTTATATAGGAAACTAGGTAGGAGGTGTAGATCCTACTCATATTCCTCTAACATAAATCATATTCATAAAGGGAATTGGTTCAATTCCTCGATAGCAAGCCTCAACTAACTAAAATGGGTTAACTTAATGGAAAGATCGTTGTTTTGGTGCTCCCTATTATGTGTAGATGCCATAAAGTGAATCAAACTCCATATCTCTTCAAGTAAACAATCATGACCTCTCTGCCTTTTAGACATCTAGTCATTGTTAAACATAAAAACCCCACTTTGACATCATACTCATCATCCAAGCAACACCATCATGGTAGTTTACAAACCAATCCTACAATTTTTTGTTCCAACCCTGATGGATAAAAATACTATGAAATTCAATATTTGATGGCAAACCTATCAATCATTAAAATACAACCACTGATTCCTTGAGCTTCTTTCTCTTTTTGAAGTTGATAATGCAACGTCTGCAACTCAATAAATTAAAACGTTAAAATTGCGAAAATGTCAAGAAACAATTCAATCTTAGATGATTAGCAATCAAAACTAGGAAAAAGAAAAGAACTAGATATCCAGCTTTATAAGGCCAACATGAATTTGGGCTATCACACTTACAAAATAAGGACAACATGAATTTGCTAGAAACTTTTCATTCAAGATTGTTATTGTAGCATGACATTTAGTTTTTTATGGAATCGGACTCAAACTTGATTTCCAACTTATGATTATGCATTGAACTTCAACTCAAGAACCTATATGTTCCATATCATTTCCCATGCCACCAGATAATTTTCAAGGTTTACCATATACTCTATGCACCTATGTGTACAATACAAGTTATTTGGAGTTCAACTCCAGAAAGAACACTCTAGGACAAGAATCATCAAATTGGTCATAGCATCAATGTTTTAGTTATAAAATCAAGTACACTAACTCTTTCAATAATTAGATCCCAAAGAACTTCAGTCATATGACTTGTCCTACAAAAATATCTTATAATTGGCAGTTGCATGCAAGTAATCTACTCCAATTGACGTGAAACTTAGATGTATGTTACATACATATGGAACAACAAATTTGTACGGGTGGTTAGACTAAAATTTAGGTAAAAATATAGGCAATGTGATTATTGTGTTCTTTATGCAAGTGCAAGCGTGTATCTTATCAAATAAAAACAGTCAACAAATAGCAGTTACCTAGTGAAAAAAGAGATTCGCACCTTTAGAGTGGCAAGAAACTCAAGACTATCATAACAGCGCGTATAGAGAAACCGTCTCATGCACAACGCAAACAAATTTTGGTCAGAGGAAGTGGCATTGCTTTTGCTCCAATCTACAACATTCGATTCGGTAATTCGTTTGCACAATCGAATTCGAACAATATAACTCAGAGAAGGAGAAGAAGGAGGAGAGGCTTACTGTTATTAGCTTGAAGAATACGAATCCTAAGCAACTGAGAAAGGCGCAAAACATCAAAACGACAATCCAAGTCGATGAAAATGACTAACTGTTCCAACCCTCCGTAATGCATCCCATCCCACTCTTTTGGAAGAATTGAATTAATTGCAGCCTAACGAAGGAGGGAAATGAAAAAGATGAAATTTTGTCATGGAAGATGAAAGAATTCAAGACTTTGTATATGAGAACCTGAATGAGGATGTGGGTTTTGGCAGAAGGAGATGGACCCACAATCTCAACTACGTTACCGAGGCGCAGAGGAAGGTTATGAAAAGAAGGTGGAAGCAGCGAGAATGAGGCGTGGGCCAAAAGAAGCCTAGACACCATGTCCTTGGCGCTCTCATCTACCTCAATCCAACCTTTGACAGCCATTAAAATGATCAGTTCAAAGCTCCCCTGGTTAACTAAGTTGACAGTAGACAAAGGAGCTTCAATTTGTACTATAAACTGATACTTACTATGTATTTTGGTCAATTTTTAAAATCAATTTCTTGCTTGATAAGTTTTGTTTTATTAGGCTCATTTAGTAACCACTAATAAAGAAATTGAAATAAAAATAAAAAGTAAGAATCAAAATAAAATTATTCGTTACATGTGTTTGGTATAGTATTAAACATATTTAATAATTATGTTAATATTTGATATTAAATATTAAAAATGAAAATGAAATTTTTTAATCATATTTAGTTATTATATAATTTATTTTGTATACAATTAATTAAAATATTTTGTAAATAATTAATCAAAAAATTTAATGATTTATAAATTTATTAATTATAAATAATTTTTGTTTTTGTGCTCCAATCAATTGTTTCTTGCCATGTGATTAGTGGATTCCCTATTCTGCATTTTTTAGTGATTGTTTTCCATGCCCCCATTTAATATATGCAATTGAAAAGCATAACATTAAGTGATTCACGATCCGAATTGTATAGGTACAATCTTTAGGGATTATTAAGTACTTGCATATTCTATCAATCATAAGAAATGCTTCTCTTTCTTGCCAACCACAATGAATAAGAAGTATGTGGTAAAGCATGCTTTATCTGAACCAATAAGTGCCACTCAACCTCTTGTTCTGCATTACATAATAGTTTTTAAGCCGAGTCATTGGAGAAATCTCCAAACATATTGATGAACAAAATCGTCAATAAAACATCAATAGTTCACCTCACCAACGAACTACGGTAAATATACCGATGGAATGTAAATAATACAACCGTCAGTGAAGGTAACTAACGACGGTAGATTTTTACGACGGGAACTTAAAATCTAGCAATAAGTAGTCATCAACTTTAGCGACGTAACTATCATTTCTGTCGCTAAAAAATATTGAATTTCCGACGACAATTTATGTTCCGTCGGTACTAACAAAAGTTTGTTATAGTTTGTAATTACATTATGTTGTGATGTGCATACATAATTTTTAGAGTTATCAACTATTTGTGCATAATAAATTAATTTGTGTATTTATATAATTTGTTGAATTTAGAAAATTAATTAATGATATAAAGTTAATATTATTCTAATTGATAATAAAAACATTAAAGTATGTATAATTTATAATAAAAACATAAAGTTTATATAATTTATGTTTGTAATTGAAAGGTGATCGCGGCTCGTCGTTCAATTTGAAAATTGATCTTTGGAAACCGGTCAAAAACAATTTAAATTCCAAGATTGCAGTATAAGTTGAACCTTGGGTCGTCTCACTTTTTGGAACCGTAGGGAAATTGGTTTAAAAAGCTAACCTAAGTCAGACAAATGCAATTAAAACTAAAAGAGGGGTTTTTGGATTTATGTTTGAAATTGGGAAAATTAACTAAATTGAGGA
>JANVCL010000007.1:15217729-15228546 GCA_026546855.1 Erythroxylum incrassatum | reverse complement strand
GAAAATTCTTACCTATGTGTGTATGCTTGATTGCATTGATTTTGAATTGTGGTATTTGTGAGAAAAATGCATTATGAGTTACTTTCATGTTATGCTTTGAAAGAAGTTATGACAATTGTTATAATCAAAAGAGAAAATAGTACAAGAAGCATGAAAGTATGAGCATGCAATGAAATGAATTGAGCATAAAAATTTGCTTGTGTTTGGGCAAGAAAGAAACCATTTCGTTCGTCACGTGCATGTTGACTTAAGCTTTCTCACGGTTGCCCGCTTGTGGCATATGAGCTCCTAAGAACGGACTCATTTAGTTCATGGTGTAAACTTTAGTTTCTCCATTTTGACCTATGGGACTCTCCGGCCATTTGTTTGTGCATTTCATCTTTGATTTGTCAAGTATGATGCATAATTCAGTGTTATGTTTTGATGTTTAAATATACATGTTATGTGTTATGTGATGACTTCCTAAACTATGAATGTTTGAGTTTGAACTGTTGATGATTGAATTGCTAGATTAGAATAAGGTATAGATGTAAAGATATACATACATATATGCTTAATTGTATGGCTCGTTACTAATGGCTATAAAAATATTAGCCATTGAGCCTTGTAGCTCAACCCATTATTTTCTTCTCAGGTGCTGAACAAGAAGATTGTTGATCCTTGCAAAGGCCTTGGTAACTCCAAGATAGCTACATTTAGTGACTAAGTTAGTTCAATTATTTTTGGGTAGCTTTATAAGCATATCAAACTTTAGCATCCATTTGTATTTTGTATTAAGTTATTGATGTGGTTGTTGATATGTAACTAAAGTTATGTTCAAACTTCATTTTGTTCTAGTAATCAGATTAAGAATTGAAAAAGTTTTTTCTATATATATGTTCATGTTTATCTTTTGGTTGAGTTGCTAATTGTTGTTGTTAAAAATAGAAGTGTATGATATAGTTGGATTGTTGGGTTCTGGGTTGTGAATCAAAGGTCTTGCCGCGGCTAACCTTTCCCGAATGGCATTTTTATTCAATTTTGGTAACTTCGCTACAACATATTTTTCTCGAAAGGTTCTTGGGTTTGATCTGGGGACTTCGTCGCGACGCATTTGTCCCAAAGGGTATTTTTATTCGATTTTGGCGAAACTAGACTTTTGACGCAGTGTATTTTTCCTTAGAGGTGCTTGGATTTGGTCTGGAAACTTTGCTGTAGCAAAGCTAGACTTTCGCTGCGACTCATTTGTTTCGAAGGGTGCGTTTGCTCGATCTTGAGACTTTGTCGCGGCAAACTTCTCCCGAAAGGTCCTTGGAAATATTCCCTAATTTCGCTGTGGCGAACCTGCCAACGTTGACGCTAAAATCTTCCTTACCATTTGAAAAGTTTGGACTTTCCTTTTGTTTCTCGTAATCCTTACCGGAACGTCTCGTTTTGTTGCCTTAGGATAAGTAACAGAACTCGAGTCTAACATCTTTTGATATCAGAGCTTAGGCTTTTAAGGATTCCTAGTCTTAGAATACGTAGTGATATAAATTAATATGATGTGTGATTAATTGTTTACATTGTTGAATTGATTGATTGCATTAAGTGACATGCATATCATGCATACATATAGGAAATAAGATTAAAATGAAACATAAGTTAATCGTTAGTCTTTCAATTGAAGGAGTAAGATGCCACCTTGTAGAAGAACACGAGGAGTTTTGCAAGGATCTATTGCACCTGACTCTCCACCTAAAGAGGAGGGTACGGATGATTCTAGAGCCCTAGGAAATGCTGAAGCTTCTATAGGGTATAGTGGTAAGCCCTCTCGATCACAGACGCATGAGTCGCCTCTTCCGGAAGAGCAAGTGGCTACTCCCTTGGATCCCAAATTGTTCCAAGCCTTTTCTCAGGCTTTTGTCCAGACCATGGGCCACATGCTACAAACTTCTACTCTATCCCCAACTAAGAAGGGAAAGCAGTTTGATAAGCTTAGGAAGTATAGGGCAGTGGACTTCTATGGAACGACTGATCTAGAAGAAACTGAAACATGGTTAAGGAAGACAGAAAGGATATTGGAGCAAATGGACTGTGAGGATGATGAAAAAGTCGAATATGTTGCAAGTTCGCTACAGGGAGATGCTCAGTATTGGTGGGAAAGTGTGCCAGGGAGTCAGATGAAACCGCTAGTGTTGACATGGAAGGATTTCCTAACTGCTTATAAAATAAATATTCGTCTGAGGTGTATACCCAGCAGAAACAGAGGAAATTTCTGAGTCTCACCCAGAGGGAGATGATAGTGAGAAAATATGAGCGCAGATTCACACGATTGTCTCGATATGCTGAGCGAAATGGCTAAGTGTCTTAGGTTCGAAACGGGATTGCATTTAGCTATTAGAGAAAAAGTGGTGGCATAGAATTTTTGTGATTTTCAACAATTAAACGAAGCAACATTAAGGGTTGAGAATGTGGAGAACATAAAGAGCATTGTGAACAGAAAAAGAAAAGGGAGAGAACAGTTTAGGAGGGGAGGTGGTGCTCCTATGTTAGAGAGGAGTGCTAGGACTTTCTCTGTACAGTCTGAGGAGAGGAGCAATGGTGCAAATAGGTCCAGAAAAATGGGAACTGTTTCTCATCAAGTCTCAATGGCTGGAGGCGGTAGAAGAGGAGAGGGGGATAAGCCACCCGTTCCTAAGCATTATCATTGTGGCAAATTTCATAAAGGGGAGTGCTATAGATTGACGGGAGCTTGCTTCAACTGTGGGCAAAAAGGGCACATGGCTAGAGAGTACCCGCAATATGCAAGACGGGAAGGAACTTAGATGCAAGCTTCGAAAAGGACTGAGATTGTGGGACATAAGAGTGCAACTGAAGTGGAAAATTCTGAGGCAGCTAAGAAAGTGAATCCTCCAGGAAGACCGCGGGGGGAGGAGAGGGGCAAGCACCAGCTAGAGTGTTTGCAATGACGAAGGAGGATGCAGAAACAGCTCCAGAGGTTGTGACTGGTATGGTTAAATTGCTTAATGATAATGTTATTGTTTTAATTGATCCTGGGTCTAGTCATTCATTTGTTTCGTCAAGTAGAATTATGCATGGTAGAAGTTTGAGCCCATTAGATAGTCCTTTGATGGTTAGCACCCCAATCGGCCAGTACATTATTATTAGTCAAGTTTGTAGAGAATGTGAAATATATTTTGGTGGAGAACAATTAGTGGTGGATCTATTGCCATTGAAGATGGGGGGATTAGATGTGATTTTGGGCATGTATACATTAGAAAAGTATAATGCCAATTTAGATTGGAAACAAAAGACAGTGGAGTTTGAGTTGGAAGAAGGTAGAAAGGTGGTGTTTATGGAAGACAGAAAAGCAAGCCCGCCTATAATTATTTCGACTCTAACAGCAGAGAAAATGATGAGGAAATGGTGTGAAGCATTCTTGGCATATGTGGTAGACACGAAGGTAGATGGAGGAAAGTTAGAAGAAATATCTGTAGTCATGAAATTCCTGGATGTCTTTCAAGAGAAATTACCAGGACTACCACCATTTAGAGAAATTGAGTTTCCCATCGATCTTCTTATGAGTCCGGCTCCGATATCAATTCCGCCTTATAGAATGGCTTAGACAGAATTGAAGGAGCTTAAAAAGCAGTTAGAAGAGTTGTTGGGGAAGGGTTATATTAGGCCTAGCTCTTCACTTTGGAGAGCTTCGGTCCTTTTTGTGAGGAAGAAAGATAGGTCATTGAGAATGTGTGTGGATTACAGGAAGCTTAATCATGTAACTATTAAGAATAGATATCTTCTCCCACGCATAGATGATTTGTTTGATCAATTGCAAGGAGCAAAAATCTTCTCCAAGATAGACTTGAGATTAGGTTATCACTAGTTGAGAATAATGGACTCCGATGTGTCAAAGAATGCTTTTAGAACACGATATGAGCATTTTGAATTCTTAATCATGCCCTTTGGATTAACAAATGCCCCTGTAGCCTTTATGGACTTAATGAATAAAGTCTTCAAACCTTTCTTAGACCGATTTATCATTGTCTTTATCAATGATATATTGTTTTATTCCAAGAGTGACAAGGAGTATGAGAAACATTTAAGGCAATATAGAAAAGCCCTCTGTTGGCTTTGTTAATGTGTGATACATTGGAGCACCATAAAACATGTTGCCATTCAATGGGAGGATCCACATGAGAACATATTTGTAGTATCATCTTCCAGGCTGCATTAGTAAGTTAAAATTTGAAAAATAGATGTGATTACGTAGCACACACCAGTTTGGGGTAGGTACAAACTTGTTTAACCCTTTCAATATGAAGCAATCTATTTTTAATAATCCTCTGTAAAGTTACTGATGCTCTACGTAGCATAAATTTGCAACATACCATCTATTGCCATGTAACGCAGCTGGGATTCTCTTTAAAGAATCTCTTGCAAGACAGAATTCTAATTGTTAGTGGTTAAAAGCAGAAGATATGAATATGATATGGGAATCAGAATCTAATCCTACTTCCCCATCAATGCTCAAAGAATATATTCACAGTGATTGAATTGAAATTGATGGTTAACATTATTATGACGAGATAAAGCTTACCCTTTAGAAGATTGTACGATTTTGACCAATTCACTTGGATTAGTAGGTTTGCAAGGTCTTTAGCCAGTAAAAGAGAGACTTGTAGTCAAAATAAATAAATAAATGTTGCTTTTGTTTTTCAAAATTAGGATTAAGGCTACCAATTGTAATTGTCAATTTCAATCTATTTTCTATGAAGAAATCATTAAATTAAAACCTTGATCTAATTTTGATATACATATATATACACACATTACAATTAAAATCCACCAACCTGCCTTTGTCCCTCAATCAAGAGAAACAAGGTCTTCCACCTTATGCCCATCCTCCAATCTAAAGAAGCCAAAAGTCACTAATAGTGAGAACATACCAGCGGCGAAAAGAAAGAAACGAGTACCCAAACAATAAAAAATGAGATGGACAGAACAAGGCAAGAGCCTATGCCAATATTGTTATAAGCATTCGTCAAAAAGGGACGATGACCTGAGTTCCACAACCTCCCATAGGAGGAGGGAAGAAAGTAAATAAATACCGGCGAGGTATAATCATTGGTGTTCCATCTGGCAAAGCAAAGACAACAAAGCTTGGCTTTATCATCTTTGTAAAGAAATGTCCTATGAGATCACCTCATGCGTAATTAAAAGAAGAATCATCCTTAGCTCCTTGCCGACTGAAAAGAACTAAAAGGTGAATGGCAAGGCAACCTGATCACCTTAACAAATATGGACCTGCCTGAAAATTTTAGCGTCATGAGAACAGCTATTAAATCCCATTTAGACTAAAGAAAACTAAGCACAAACGCAGAGTAACTTGTATAATATCGAAATCCCAGCAAGTGGTGGTAGCCAAGAAACTAGGAGGGACTAGGAATCTAACTTGAATCCATAAAAGGAAAAACAACTATTAGATACTCCCAAAATCCCACGTCGTCTATCATAATGTCAAATCGCTTAAGCATTTGACATATTGGCACAAAATCACAATTGATACAAGAAAAAGGGGGTGTATTACTTCATCGAACAGATCAAGTAAAATTTAAGGATGAGCAGCCAAACAAGATAATGTAAAAGCAGCAAAAATCAAGTGTTATGCATCAAAACATATTCAAGACACCCCTCCCTTCACAGCAGGCTTGCAATGATTAGTTGTTCGCAACATCACTTGCCATGATCCTAATCAGAATCCTCGTAAATTTCCCCATCATCAGATGCCTCATCAAAAGATCTTATGTCAAGCTGGTACCGAAGAATACCTCCTATTCCTCCAAACCCTCGACAAAATTGTGAACCCTCTTGAGATTTATTCGTAACAAATTCAAGAGTACAACCAAAGCGCTTGTACTCATTGGCAAACCACTCAAGCAAGGGCATCTTTTCCTGAACCTCCAATTCTGCAGAGGTGGCTGAATCCTGGAAGTTAGTCTGATCAGCCTCTTGATCCTTATTTAAATGCTTTATGATAATTTCACTGGTAGCATTGTTTTTCAACACATATCGATTGATATCTAGATTTTCCCAGACAATAAGAGTTTCAACAGCACCCATCTCCAAGGCCTTCAACGTGTCATCGACACCAAAGACATACTTCCCAGTGTCCTGGCTAATCTCCTCAAAATATTTTCCAATCAAGCGCTTTTCTTGAATGAACTTCACATTTGATAAGATCTCCGCTGAAAGCTCGATAGCTTGGTTGAAACCATTTTCCCCACCATAGGAAACATCAACCACATTCAATATCTTGGCTTGCAGGCGAGGATCAAACATGTCGGACTGGCTCAACTCAGTTTTGAAGTCAGCTGAACCAGCGAGTATCAGCCCTGCAACATTAGGCTGACTGGTAGCTGGATTAATAAAAAACTGTGTAGCAAGCTCTGCAGTCTTCCTGACATAGTTGTGGCGTTTTTCCATCCGAAGTCGAGCAAAACGCAGTGCAGACTGTCCTCCTCTGCCGTGCTTCTTGGGCAAATCAACAGTAAATTTATGCAGAACTTCTCGTGTATTCCCACTTAGTGTCCCAAAAAGGGTGCCATTTCCATCCATGACTATGAAACCAAATTTATCATCAGATTCCAAGAGCTCGTTCAGTGCTTCTGTGTGAAATTTGTTGTCACAGAGGTACAGTGATGCATTAATGGGCTTAAAAGGCTCAAAATCAATAGTTACCTTCTTTTCCTTTCCATCTTCATTAACAACAGTTCCAGTGTACAGAACCAATCCATTAGGAGGAACCTTGTTATAAAGCTTCAACCTCTGTTGAGCAGATGTAATGGCAGCCAAGACAGACTGACGGTTGACTCTACTCTTAATATTTGAAGCAGTTCCATATTCATCACCAAGCATTTTTGTGACACGAGATATTTGATCACGAGGAGGCATGATAAGTGATATCATGCTAGTTCCATTACCCCTTGCAGACTCCAATGCCTTAATCAGCTTTTTGATTTTCCATATCTCAATGTTTTTATCAGATTCATGACCATCCGCCATTTTCAGCAACTAAGACTCAAAAATGTTTATATCCTGTACACAAATAAAACTGTAAGACCAAAATATTGCAGCTCCTTCCCAATTGAAAAGATCAAAAAAAATCCATATAGTTAAAAAAGATGAAATAGCATCTTCAAGCATCATCCTCAAATTATGAGCAATTTAATATATGGAGTAAAACATACAAACAGTTAAACATGCATGGGTAAATTCCAAGAATTAGTCATGTCATGAATCCACAAAAACAGCTATACTGATTCCAATATTATGAAAACCTGGCAATCCATTAATAGGGGTGCACATAAACATTTTTTGTCAACATTTTTTGTCAGTATGATTTAAGCAAAAACAGTAGAAACAGTTTCTCTATTTTTAGACCACAAACATTTTTTGTCAGTATGATTTAAGCAAAACCAGTAGAAACAGTTTCTCTATTTTTAGACCACAAAAACATTTTTTGACAGTATGACTTAAGCGAAACCAGTAGAAACAGTTTCTCTATTTTTAGACCAAACAAAAACCATAAGAAGACAAAACCCATTAAGATCATATTCATTGCCGTTTAAAACTTTTGCAAACAAAGATAGTTGTTATGCATTCAATTAACCATAGAAGGTCTAGGCAGATTAAAAATTAATCAAAACCAGTAAGGTCAATAGTTTACTATAATGTGGATTCAACATATCGAAATTAATGTAGCTCCCGTGCACATTAAAACCACACCAAAGTCTATCCAGCTCAATTCTCCAGTAAAACTAATCAGAATTACCATCAATAATCCAGCTGCATAATACTATACCTCAGCAATGTAATAACTGATAAAAATACAAGGTAAACTTCAAGAATTCAGTAAGCAATATAATAAACACAGGATAACATATGGTAAAAAGCTAAAAAAACAAACAAACAAACAAACGACATGAAATTATTGATAATTCACCTAAAGATGATGGTGAAAGTTTCACAGCCATTACTATAAACAAAACCAATAATTCTAGAAATTAAGCAAAAAGATCCAGAAAAGTCACATGAAATTTAAACCTGATTACAAGTTCCGATAGCATAATTAGACAGATGAAGAACAGAACCATGAATTGAAAGCCTAGATTTGTTAACTTTAGGAAGCAAAAAAGTAAAGTCCTCAATTGCAATCGCGAAAGATAATATCTTCAGATATGAATTCCTATTTACCTTGGATCGTTAAAGAAGGATATTTAATATGAATAAATTGTTCAGCCACCGACTCTAAATCAAGAAAGGAAATTAAACTATCAAAATATATTTGTGCAAAAACATGTAGTATTGGTGCACCTGAAGCAAAAGCTGGTGGATATGGTGATTGGTGATTGTTGATTACGGGAAACGACGAGTCGGCAAAAGAAATGGCGGCGGCGGCTTTGCGATGAGGGTTGAGGAAACGAAGACTTACTAGGGACTGTGTGAGGACTGAAGATAGATAGCTTTAGGCTTTAGGTCTTTTGGTTCAAAACGACAGCGCATAGCATATGGTTAGGTTTGATTCGCTTAGGTTTAGTTCAGGTTTCCGACACAGACCGAATACAGCCCATCAAAAATTTTCCGGTCTTGTCGGTAGGGTTTTTTTAACACTTCAGACAGTTTCCACGCCGTATGTAAAGTAAATTAAAACCAGAAAAACATTATAATTTGAATAGTTATTTTACTATTGAGTAATTTAAGGTATATTAGTTTTCACTATAATTTTTAGTTTCTAATTTTATTTTTAAATTTAATAAAATTATATTTATTTAAATATTTATTTTTAATTCTTAATTTTAGTTTCTTCCATGTTACAAATTGAGCATTGATTATATTATTCATTATAGGGATTATGATCCCTTGATTGTAGGATTACATTCCCGAATCAGTCTTGTAAATGTGTATATATACTCTTACTTATATATATTGTTAATTAAGAGAAATACAATTCTTTCTCAATTTTATATGGTAGTGCAGCAAAGCACTTTACTTTTCGTGTTCGTCAATTTGTGCTTGCCGTTTTGCCTAACTGAATAGAACATTGCATCTCTTACTAACCAGCAAACCCTTGAAGTTCGGTCATCTAAAGCTCTGTGCGTGCGTCGCGTGCACTGACTAAAACCTTCGGTCTCGTTCTCACGTGTCGACGTGTCAAAGCGCGCCCAGTACCACCATTGTTTCCACTCCCCTCTTGTCTCCGCACTTCTGGTTCCTTGGTGTTTTGGTGTGATTTTTACGTGGGTTTGTTGCAAAAATATTAATTTTTGTATTACTATTAGCTTTTGGCTTTATCTATTTGTGGGTGTTTATAGAATATTTATGTGCTTGTATCTCAAGACTAAGGTACCTGTGTTAGGAATCTAATTGCGATCAAATTATGGACGCAGCGAAAAATAAAAATTTTACAGATTTTGATCGAATCTCGATAATTAACTAAACGTGAATAAAACATAAAACGATTTATAAATCATACCTTATTCGCTTTTATGTTGAAAAATCTTTGAAATTTTTTTCCGATTAATCAATCACGAGTTGTTCAAATGTCCAGTCTCTGATGGTATCCATAGAACAATTCTCAAATTGATTTGAGAGGAAGAAGATAAAAAATGATAGCTTCTAAAAAGCTCTTCCTTTTAAATAGAAAAAAATAATAAGACTCTTTTATTAAAATTAAATCTCTTTAATTATAATTAAAATCAAATTTTAATTATAATTAATTTAATTTAAATAAAATCAAATATCTCATATTTGATCCCAAAGTTTCTCAAACTTTATAATTAAGTCCAACTTAATTAAATTATTTTTTTCACAAATTGCCCTTTGATATGTGACCCATTAGGTTCTTAATAAATTGACAATGATTATAAATTATAATTATAATTCACAATTAGAACTAGATAAATTAAAACTTCTTTTAATTTATTTTTAATTCTCTAATTAAACAATTCATAATTATAAATCATAATTGATGTCTAACAACATGTCATGATTACCCAAATATCAGGAATGCCAAAGTGATTGATTTAACCTATCCATACATGGCTATGAAGTATACTTTAATCCTTTCGTCATTTAATATTCTAATTGGACAAAGTATGGATACAATGTCTACTCTTATCGTCCAATCATGTTCATTCTTGCTAATTAGTAATTTATTTATAATTAAAATTTGAAAACTCCTTTTCAAATATTAATTTACTCTAATTAGAGAATTCCATAAATCATTACTAATCAAGAATAGTAGAATATTCTCTCTAATTACTTTAGAGTAACGAATCCTATATTGACTTACTAAACTATCTACAAATAGTTCATATTGTATCCAATTACTACCGACTAAATTATTTTAAGACAATTCATAAGTAGCATCAAAACATAGTAATACCCACACTAGATACTTTGGTAATCTCAAGTTTGAGGATCAATTATACAACCATCATTATGAGATAATCCATAGACACATAAGTAATATTACATCCGAAATTCTCATAATCGGGTCAGTTCAGTGATTTATTACCTAATAATCACTCACACATTAATTTAAGTATCTCTATACTTTAATATATAAAATCAATTACTTCTTCATAAGAAATAAACATAATATGTTATAGTTTAACCGTTTCAACAATATTCAGTCTTGATGAAAATATAACTAGTAACATCTAGGAATAACACATAAGTATAAATTAAATATCATAATTATGATCATAATTTCAATTACACAGTAATTATTCCAAGGATTTTATCTTTAGTATTAAAATATAAAATATTAATTAAATTAATACATAAAGATA
>JANVCL010000007.1:15207115-15217629 GCA_026546855.1 Erythroxylum incrassatum | reverse complement strand
ATAGCATAATCACTTCAATCAACCTTAGAAATCTCAAATCCATAACAATATCAAGCTATCTAAACCAAGACATTCATAAAAAAAATCAAAAACAAGAGCTTCTCTCTCTTACCTTCTCTCTCTTCATTTTCGACATCTCCAAGCTCCAAAGGAAACTTTCATGCTCTTCCCTTCCTTTCCTCTTGAATCTACTTAAAAACTTACTTGAAACTCCAAAGAATCGAAAAACCCTAGCTCATGCCTTCTTCTTCTTCTCCTCCATTGCCGACCAAGCTTCCTCTCCTTCTCTCTTTCTTTTTCTTTTCTTTCTTTTCCCTCTTATTTTCGTGGCTTCTCCCTCTCTAAACCGACAGCCCCTTGTAATCCCTTGCCATGTCATTAAATGATTGAGAAAAGACTCCCATGCCCCTCCTTCTAAGCTTTATAACTTACCTCTTTAAGTGGATTTCCTAATCTGCCCCTGCACTTAGCCTTTAAAAATTGTGACCTTGCTTCCTAATTTTGAGCAGGTAACTGACATAATTTGGCAAAACTTTCTTCTTGAAAAGTGTTCCTCTATGTCTCATCTTTAAAATGACACCAAAATCACCCAATTCGGTTCAGCATTGAGGAAGTTATAGCTAAAACACTTTCAGACCTGCACTTAACCACGACTGAACATTAACCTAACTTCAATCCAGAAATTGACAATCTTAGGGATGAAATTAAATTTCGATCCCTTCACATGACTTGTAGCCCCTTGTCTTAATTTTGTTTTGCCTCAAGAATCAACTCAATCGGATCTCTACAGCTCCCGAATTTCTCAAAATACTGAACTATGTTCAGAAAATTTTCTAACTCATGACCTTAAACCAATCCTCTCACTTTGGTTCAATCAATCCCTTCCCATTTCATTTCAATTCCATAACTTCTTCTTTGCTTTACACATAGCTCATTGCCAAAAATATTTTCTTATTTAATAGTCCTAGCTTACACAAAGATTTGGGGTCCAACATTGGCCCATCCTATATAAGCATAAATGTGTAACCCTACACACTGAATCTTATCAACGGCTATCTTCTTCAGCCTATGTTTGGTTGATGGAAACACCATCGACAGCGGGAAGTGACATCCACATATGGAGGTCCATTGGATTCCAAGCATCTTTCAGGTCCCATTAGAGGCATTAATGACGGTATCTCTCAGGTGATGCCATCAAAGATGTCGTTGTCAAAGAGAAGAACCAATGCCAGAGGAGGAGAGGGGAACACCGCTGGAGACACCATTAACGCAGATCTGCGCAGCTCCGGCGATGAGTAGATCTTGTCGCGTGAGAAGAAAAATCTGGACCATGGATCGGAAGAGTAGAGAGAAAACGATAGCCGGCTGTTCTAGATTGGAAGAGTAGAGAGAAAACAGAGGTGAAAATGTGGGTATTTTCGTATTTTGGGTTTGGGGTAATCAGCTCCAAACGTTGGGTAACACCAGCTGATTGATTTTTGACTGGTTGAGTTGAATCAGCCAACCCAATCAACCAATTACCAAACAAGTTTGATAGCTATTTGACTAAGTCAAACAACTAATTTTTGGTCAATCAGCCAAATTTTAGCTGATCAGCTATCCTCTAAACACAGCCTTAAGCTAGATCCTTGCAGCTTAGAGAGTTTGCATGCATGTACTTCAACGGGCCAAGATGCTAAAAGTGTTCCTACTGCTAATCGTATTCAAGTTGCTACTATTGCAGTAAAGGGGACACATGATTGGCATGATGCGAAACGACGGAGATTTAATCTAGATGATAATGAATCAGGGGGTAAATAAAAAAATTGCTTAGGCTACCACTCAAGTGCATACCTCGGATGTTGGACCCTAAACTTTTCTTGAAAGCTAGAACCGTTAAATGAAAAATTGTTGGAGATTATTCATGTATAAAGAAAAGGAGAATTATTGAATTTGCAATGAAGTAGAAAAGATGGTTTAGGTGCAAGATAGGTTATATGTGAAATGTTGGAAGTTAAAAGTTGGAAAATGTAATTGAAACATGTTCATTGAGTACGCTTCAGTGTTTTAACCATAACTTTTGCTCTAGTTATCCAAATGAGATGATTCTTAATTTGGGTTAAACTAGAGAAATAAGGTTACAAATTTTCTAATGAAATCGAGTTTTAATTCAGTCTCCAAGAATATCAATTTTGAGAAGTTAAGTTGGCATAAATTTCAAGTTTTTCATGAGGGTAAAATGGGTGTTCTGACGTTCAAGGAAAATATGGAATAATTTAGGTAGAACTGATCAAAATTGTATCCTTGGATTGATCTTTTTAGCTTTCCAACGATATAAAGTTTGTAATTTTTGAATACTAGAGTGAAAAGATATGATTATTACAAGAAGTGATGCTACATGGAATGTATGCACAAGACAACTATAGTATATTGATGAGAATGTGTGGTTTTGATGAACTAAATGGGTTGAGAATTGAGAGTTTTATGAGACAAATTTGGTGTTTGAATTGATATGAAGTGATTTTGCATTAGAAGAGTTGAATTTGGGAAGATTATGAGTGAATATGATGTTAGATTAGATGTAGGAAGCATTGGAGAGGCTTTGGAGGGGTTTGGGGAACCCCTATGTCCGTTAGACTGACTTTAGGTCCGTTAAATGGACCTTCTTGCGTCAAAAATGACCCCCAACATCGCCAATGTCTGTTTATGGACCTTCTCGGGTCAAAAAATGGACCCCAACACTCGCGGTAAATTGCATTTTTGATTCTTTAAATGGCCAAATTTCGCTTTGTGATCTTCATGAAAGTTTTAGATCTAGAAGTATACTTTCAAATCATCTAAGAACAAATTCAATCAAACATCTTTATTGAAAGTTATGGCAATTGCACCAAGTTAGGTACAATATGATTGAGGGTATAAACATGTTTGATTTTTTCGGGCATAACTTCCTCATCCGACCTCTAAATGAAGTAATTCTTAAACCAATTGATTCCTAACATATGTTGCTATCTCTCCATAAAATTGGTATCTTTTGATATTGATTTGAAAAGGTTTTACGTAGAGAAAGTGAGGGGTCAGTTGGGAGAGCATGATTGGGGTATGAACACACTTTGACTTTTTAAGCATATCTTGATCTATTGAGCTCCGATTAAGATGATTATTGCTTCAAAACAAACTAGAGACTTAGAGCTACAATTCCCTTGAAGAAGTCAAATTATAATTTTGGTGATTGATTAGTGTGAGCACACCACCCTTGTGAGATGTTGGCTAATGAGGGTTCATTGAAGTAACCCTACAAGGTAACCCACTCAAGCCTTATGACTCCGGATAGTTGGGCTCCGAAAACGGGGTCCAACAATCTGTGACATCTTGCTTCTTTTAACCAATTTTCCATCCTTATTAGGCCTAGAATTCATCTTGACAAACTCTATCCTCTCTTTCAGGCATCTTCAGCAGCCATAGGTAAGGAAATTGTATTCTATATGCATAAATCTACGTCATCTTGCTTCCTTTTACTATTGTTCCATACTTATTAGGCCTGGAATTCATCTTGAGGAACTCATAGGAGCATAGCATGAAGGTCAATCATAGGTAAGAATCTATAATCAAATATTCTTCACATTTGAGTAAGATATATTTCCCTATAAATTTGGACTTGGTAGTTCTTATTATTTGTTTTAAGAGTTCTCACAAAACTTTCAATCACTTTGCCTTTCTGTGGATATCTTAGCCCATAAAACCTTCATATTCTTGTTTTCACTATGAATGATTGCTTTTAATTTTTAATTGTTTACATTGTTCTTGTCCTCTATAGTTCAACTTATTTTCTTTTGTTAGTCACTACATGGACTTTAAATGGTTTAGATAGTTAATTTGCGATCAAGAGCATAATGTGACATGCAATCCTATTATTTAGGAAAGTGTGATAATAACCTTGAACAAATTGTAGTAAAAAGTAGCATCGTAGAAAATCTAAGTTGAGATTCGTATTACAAGTAGTTTGCTGATTAATTAGTTTTATTCTGCAATTAGTGAGAAAAACATTGAAGTAGATTGGACAAAGAATATTGGTATCTATGAATCAGTTCAACGGGATGTGAGGTAAACATTTTCCATCCATTTAATAAGAATAGGATCGATGACATACGATTGTTATATGTATTTCAACTGCTTCTTATATTTTAATAGTTTTCATACAAGTATGAAATGTATACTATGCCTTCTAATGATGCTTTGTTTTTTCGTTTCTCATCATGTCAAACATGAAGCCTTTTTCTATATTGTGTTATTTCTTTGATGTATAGGCAAGCTAGAGATGTGGTAAAAGCTATTCAAAAGTTTTCAGAGAGAAAGAATTCTACATCAATCTTTAGGCAAATGGATTTCCTTGCAACTGGCCCGTTGTGACAAAAGGTGAAGATCTTTATCTTTTTTCTGACTTTAATATGGTTGTTTAATATTTTACTGATGATTTTTTTATTTTGAACATTATTTTGGTCTGGTGTTTCAAAGAATTATCTTACAATAATCTCAATGGATCATTGCCCAATTTTCATGCAAGAACATTGAAGTGTTTTCTTCTTACATAACAAAGATGTCTCTTTCTATATGTTAGTATCTAAGTTGGTCAAATGTTAATATCAAGCGATTGTGAATGTATTGTTGTGACTAATGTTGTGGAAGCAATTCCAATAACATCTTATATTGAATAGAATATTATCCTTATCATAATTGGATATCTGCTCACAGATACAACTATATATCAAGAAGCTATAATGCATGCAATATGAAAGAACAAGTACGTTATACTTCCAAAGGACTTTGAGAAAGGTTACAGAGCCAATGTGAAGAAGCCTAACATTGATTTTGAATTCTACAAATGATGAAGAGTTGTTAAAGCATATGTAATTTTCCTTGGCTTTGTATTTTGAAAATGTTAAATATTGAATTTTACAAGTCCTTATGGACTATATACAATATATAAATGTAGTTTTTTGGTCACTTACATTTGATAGTACGTACGCAATTAAGACGTATATTAATATCTATATATTGCTTTTAATGTATATATGGATGTTGCCTACATAATGACAAAAGTTTGCTTTTATGTTAAATAAAATTGGTAACGAAATAATAAATTTTTTTCTTTTAATGTTACAAATTGTTACCTAAAAAAATCCACTTTGTTGCCTTATCTATATAACATTGTTGCCTAAAAAGACCTAAAGTGTTGTAATATCTATTTGATATTGTTGCTATAGTTTGAAACTAATGTGTTGCCTTAGTCAAAACATAAAGCAACATTTTTTATTTTGTTGCCTTATACTTATAGCAACGCCACTTTATTTAACAGAATGAATTTGTTTCCTTAATAAAAAGGCAACAACAATTGTATTTATGACTGCACTTTTGTCTGTTGTATTTATGACTACACTTTTGTCTGTTGCCTAAACAACTTTTTATCATAGTGTATAATTATGTTATATCAAATTTCTAACTCAAAAGTTGATAAAAAGCAAATTTTACTTATTGAATTTAAGAAAAATTAGGTTAAACCCAACCTATAATTCCAATCATTGGACCTTGATTTCAATGTCATGACTTATGTGATGACTAAATCTACGAGGTATCATACACTAAAGATTCTTAGTTCTTTTATTTTTCCTGTATTGTTTAAACTTTGACATAAACACTCTATAGTAACGAGTGTTTGGACTTTTTTTAGGTTAAGGTGGTTTTGGAGTTGGCTAGGAGTATTTTTAATTTAACTAACCCCAACTGCATAAAAATAATGTTTGTGGGTAAGAGTGTTTAGAATTTAAACTACCCACAAATAAGTGGAATCCACAAATAAATTTACTAAGAAGTCATTTTTTCAATTCCTAGTTTCATTTTACCAATAATTCAATTGAATTATGTCGATTTTATAATAATGTTAGGGTGGAATAAATAATTGTCTAAAATAGATCAAATATGATGAAAAATATAGGAACAATGTTTTGATGGAATTATTAATTTTGTTTACAGTAGAATATGATGAACTTGACAATCCCTGCCATTATGTAGTTAGAGAAATAAAGAAATAAAGAAAGGTTTTCTAGTCTCTATCTTTTTTAATCTCGATACATGTTTAGTTAAGCGATTAGGCTATTAGGCTATTACATGTATTACGAGTAAATCATAAGGCAACTTGTTGACATCATTAAACGTTATAGTTCTGCAAAATATCCATGACATTATCATATGGTTTGATAGGGGTACATATGTGCCCATGCAATACACATAGGTGTTTTAATGAAAATAAAATTTGCAGTAAAAGGGTAGGTAGCTAGATGACATCCCTCACTTGTTGTCACGAAGACTTGACAAAGCTCTTAATTAGTAAAATTCAAGGAAAAAGAGAAAAAGAAAGGGTAGCATGGGGAATAGGCGGTCTTGGCAATGGACTAAAGCACAGTGGTGTTATCTGCCTATTCCTTTTAGCTACAACAGGTCCAAAGAAACAGTGCTAAGGTACAAGGAAGGTATAAAATATACCGAGCACATGGCTTGGATATGCGAAAGTTGAAAAGTTCCCTATGTTACTCAGCATCTAATAAACATAATCAAGCATCATATTAAGGCATTTTGAATCCTACAAAACTAATTGAGGTTTTTTTGAAGAACAGACACGTAAGATAACAGGGATACGAGGAGCTAAAAGGAACTTACAAGTTCACAGTAGTGAGGATCCTTGATGATTTTAAGTCAGCAATTGAAGGTACCAGCGACGTCCTATCTTCTTTATGCATAGAGGAAGAAGAGGGTCAGTATTATAGAAGATGGGTTGATGAAAACTAGGGAGGATCTTAGCATAAGAGAGTATTGATGATAATAATAATGGATTTGTTTCATTGTTGATTCACATGGTTCTCTCAAGCCAAGCGGATGTTCTCAAGCCCAACTGAAGCGAATCCGAAGCGTACCACAGATGGGGAATCGTTCATCACTTCGTCACAACAGAGGATACGAGAGCACAGTGCCATATACTCCTAATAGATATATGGCACTGTGCTCTCGTCGTATGCTGGTCACACCGGTTATTGAACAAGTATGAGTATTGCAGAGTTTGTTCTAAAATTAAACCCATCATGTGTGAGTGGGAGATAATGACTCGGATACACCAATGAAGGGTAGTATGGTCACTATTCTTCTTCTTGAAATAACTACCAAAGGTAGTTAAGTTGATAGACACCCATATGAACGAAACGTTATGCTTATATACATCTGTGTGTATGTATTTTTTGTTGCGAGATAGATAACAAATTTCTTTCATTAAATTTACGAGTAGAAGAAGAAGAACTCTGCAGTTGGTGAATAAAGGTTCCTTAACCGGTGGAATCATAACAAGAATCCAAGTTAGTGATTCTTTGTTTTATATACATATGCAAATAATCCTGGATGCATGATCTTTGTGGTTGTGTTGTTTGATCTGTTAATATTTTCTAACAATTTTCAACATTTTCTCCTCTAGATCTCTCGATGATGTGCCTTTCTTGAGAGACTTCCTCTTTATCGCAATCTTTTTATGTTTGTTATTTTCTTTTTTAATTAAATTTTAATTTTCAACTATATTTCTACTTTAGTATCTTCCATATCAAAGTAATCTATAAATTTCATTCTCATTGCTTTTGGCTTAAAGATCTCATTTTGGATTCTTGGTTTTGTTTATGTTTGTTTTGTTTAAAGGATCAAACTTGGTTTGATTACTGATTTTGGAAGTATTCAGTTCGTGTAAAGTTTGAATTTTTAAGGTAAAGTAAACTTGTTATATTATCATGAACAAAGAGATTCTAGTATTCAATTTCAAGTTATTTCCTATACGGGTTTTCCTCGCTAAATATCCATAAAGTTTGGATCTTAGATGTATAGGGCTTCAAAATATGCATATAATAGCTTAGCTTGTAGAAATCATTATATTGACAAAAGGCTTCATCTCCACTGTTCTTCTCGACGATTAACTCTTGCTCGTCGGTTCGTTGCTGCTCGATACTCTTCTCTCTAGCTCACTGATGCTCTTTCATCGACAAGTAACATTTAATTGAGGTTACAATCACTACCTAAAATGAGAAGCAACTATTGAGAGGAAGTCAACAATCATGCGCTGATGCATCAGTTTAGGCAATTTCTTTTACTTCATTTATATATATATATATACACACACATAGTATAGATTTTAGATTTTATATATAGGCCTTATGACTTGGAGTTTTTATTTGGGGGCTACTTGTGAGTCTTTTCATTGACTCTTTTAGGTTTTTTTTGCTATCCATTTGCCTTTGCAAAAGATAATCTAGAGGTTTGCAATATCATAGGGGAACATTGAATGTATTTTGTGTATATTAAGGAGTCTATAAAGGTCAATTTTATGATAGTGTTCTTTTTCTATGTTTGGTTCTTCATTCGTTGTTTTTAGCCTTTGACATTTACCTTCACGGCTTTATAGCTCTTTTGTAAGTTTTCCATAAGCTTAAAGTATGTCTTTTATTCCTTGACAGTAGAATTGAATATTATTCCTAGGTATACATACATATATTTTCACTTGTTACTGCTTTCTGTGATTGCTTTCATTCTTCCTTTTTATTGTTGCTATCTATTTCCTAGGTTTGTTATTAGTATAACTTATTTGAGTTTATGTTTATAACTACTATAATTTTTATTATTACTAGTTTATCCCTTTTATCTGGTTTTTTTAATCTCCAGTCATTTCTTTCTCAACTAATCTTGGTGTCATTTAGGGCCTTGATGTGTTTGTCTTGTATAGCTTATTGTGACTGTTAAGGTAGAAGGAGCTACTTTGACTTCTTATGATAGCTTTAAGGCTAATCTTTCGGTGATTTTTTAGCCTAAAATGAGAGAAGATGTTGACATACTGTGGATAGGTTCTTGGAACATCGAGGCTCTTACAAGAAAACCATTTGAATTAGTGAAGATTTAAGATAAATATAAAATTCATATAGCATGCATTAAGGAGACAAAGTGGACAAAGGCTAAACTAAAAGAGATCAATGAGTTCAAACTTCAGTATTTAGGGTATTCGAGGTAACATAATTGCGTAGGTATCTTGGTTGTCAAGAACTTATTAGTTAAGGTAAATAAGGCTAATAATAAGAATTTTATCCTTAAAGATTGTGGTAAAAGATGTTGTTTTCAATGAGATATGTGCTTATGCATCCCAAGTAAGGTTGGAAGAACAACTTAAGTGTCAATTATGAGAAGAGCTAAATAAGGTGATTCAGCAGATTCCCCTTAACAAAGGTTATTCTAGGAGGAGCTGGCCATATAGGGTGAACTCAGACGAGTATTCTTATGCTCATGATAGTTTCAGGTATAGAGGTAGGAATGATAGTGAGACTATTTCATTGGATTTTTCGTAGCATTTAATTTGGTGGTAACCAACTCATTTTTCAAAAAGAAAAAAGAAATATTGTTGTTTTTGTTATAGAAAAGGAAATATTTCTCAAATTTATGAAGTGTGTAAGGGATTTTATCGGGTTGAACGACAAGACTAATCCCTTTTAAGCTTATTTTATGGACTTTAAGAATATCTACAGAGAATTAAATGCTTTGTTATAATGTGGCCCTAATATTAAAGTCTAGCTAACCCAATAAGAGCATAAGGCAATCATGAGTTTTTTAGCTGGACTTAACTCAAAGTTCGAGATTGCTAAGTTTTAGATTCTTTATAAAGCTTAAATTTCCTCCATGTATAAAGTCTTTACTTAAATACTCTATATAGACACTAGCACATTTATTGCTCCTACCCCTCACACCTCTAATGCTCTTGTGAGTCGAAACATTAGTTATAACCATGTAAAATCATCTAAGGAATACTAATAAAGAAGAAAAATGAAACTTTAACCAAGATATAGGAGGAATCATCTGTCAATATTATCATGAACTGGGTCACACTGAATTCACTTGTCGAAAGCTACAAAATAAAAATCTAAAAACCATTTTAATTTATGTAGCAATTATTACTATGCCATCTAGCTTATCTATTGGGAAGACAATTACAATTTTTGTGGATGAATTTACCAAATTCACTCAATACAAAGAAATATTAAAAAAATTCATCTCATCCTATCTCTGCTATTGTTGATTCAGGTAACACACCTACATGTCTTCTTTCCTCTTCCTCCCAATGGGCCATTGATTTTGGTGCCTCAGATCACATGACCAGTAATTCCAATCTTTTATCTACTTTCCATAAACATTTATCTCCTTCCCATGTTACCGTAGTAGATGGATCTACTTTCTCTATTATTAGCTTTGGCACTGTTGGCCCCCTAAAATTTTTTCTTGAGGATCAAGTATGATTTGAATAAATTATGAGGTCCCTAAGGAATTATTTTGTATAGTTAATTATTATGTTAATGCTGGTAAGAATTTATGACATAGGTTAATTGAATTGAAGTCTTAATGTTATAAGAATGAATGAAGGGCATTGTTGGAAGTTCACTTAAGAGTATAAGACATAAGGCTTAAAGGAAGGG
>JANVCL010000007.1:15136178-15146200 GCA_026546855.1 Erythroxylum incrassatum | reverse complement strand
AGTGATTATGCTATGATGATGTTCAATTTTTGATGTTCCTAAATTAGGGATTTTGTTGTCTTGAATTAGGGATTTTTGATTTAAGTGAGGATTGAAGGAATTGAGGCTTAAATCAAGTTCCTAGCATGGAAATGAGGTGGGTACCATATTTATAAGTTGAATTATGAGTTATTTATGTGGTTTCGAAAAATAAAGAAAGCTAGAATAATTTTTAATTTATTAATTTCGAAAATATTGTTTAATTTGATATTTCCGAATGACTAAATTTATTGTTTTGGAATGATTTAAGAAAGTGCTAAAATTGTTTAAATTTATTGTTTTTGAAAAAAATCAAGAAGGAAAGTATTTCGAATTTTATTGTTTCCGAATGATCTTGGAAATTTGTTACAAGTTTTAGATGATTTGAGAAATTAAGAAAGTGAAAGGGTTTTCAATTTATTGTTTCGAATAGTGAAATTTATTGTTTTGAATATTTTGATAAAATTGATGAAATTGAATGATCGTTTGTTTGATTTTGAAAAATCTAGAAGAGAAATGTTTGAAATTTTGATTTCCGAATGATTAATTCATTGCTTTTGTAATGTTTGAAAATCATGACTTCCGAATGCTTTTGGGATTTGTTTATAAAATATTGTTTATGAAAAAGTTTAAAAGAAAAATTTATACCGGTTTCGGATTTATACCGTATTAGTTTAGACCGAGTTTGTCTTAGGGTTTCCAACGTGATAAGCTTTTCTAAAGTTTTTGTTCGGGGATGTCGGATTTGCAATCTTTCGATTCCTTTGGGATTCGTTCCATTCTTTGAATTCGATTCGTTGTTTCCGAGCATTCGTTTCGGTTCGTTTCCGTTCACTTTGTTCCGCTCCGGATTTAAGTCGGATTGGAATTGATCTGTTCCCGTTTGCTTGTATTCTTCGTTTTTGTTTTAGTTTACCGTTTTTAGTTTCGTTTTTCAGTTGGGGTCCGGTCTCGAGATCGGGTCCCAACATAGATGGTATCAGAGCAAGAGGGTTGGATTTCATAAACGGGATCCAACATTCATACACATCTATGGAGGCAAATTATAAGGAGTAATTATGATTGACCATGATAAATATTGTTAAACAAATTGATCAAAAGGTTGGAATCCATCGGTCGACAATCCTAACCTAACATTTCGACTTTCAGTTGCAAAATTATAATGGGTGTTATTGAAATGTTTCCATGCCAGTGCATCTGATGGATGACTCATTATTCCATCTTCCTATTCGTGTTCATTATGCCATCTTATATGAGATGCAGTAATATCATAAGCATATAGTCTTTGAAGTCTCGGAGTTAGCGAGAAATAATACATCCGCTTCTATGGTTCTAATTTCTGTTTCATAGAATGCTTTCTAAGCTTAATCCTAGATTGACCACAAATTTTTACTCTTGTAATTCCACATCATCTCCCCAATACAATATGCATCCCAATTTGTAACAATCAATTTTTTCAATAGGCAAACTAAGACCCCTAATAAGTTTCTTCATATTGTAAAAGCTATCAACCATTGGATGATCAGGAGGCAGTGATTCATTATACCATCCAAAAATTTTATCAAAACTACAATAAAAAATATGCCCTTCAAACTTTATGTTCAATATTCAAGCAATTAAAGACAATTGAGTCATTGTCTCACAATTTGGCCATAATTCTTGGTCAGCTGAGTGTAGTAAGTCAAAAAATTATTTTGCATGTGGGCTTGGTTCTTCTTCAAGATTTTCTATATTTTCCTAAAAGGTATAACCGGCTGCATCATAAACTATTTGCATATAAGGATTTTTTAGTTGCACCCATATTTTTTGATCTAAATCCAACCCCCTCCAAACTCACCCACATTTACTGATGAGTTTACTTCATTACCCCTTAAGGTGCTACAAATCAATGGCTCCCTATGTTGTGTCCACTCAAAATAATTTGGAACAAACCCTTTTCTCAGCAAATGGCCATTCACTTAATCAATATAAAGGAAATGAATATGTTTGCACTTTTTACATGGACATTTAATATTTGTACCGTCCATATATGTAGGTTGAGAACATGCATAATGAATAAAAGCTTAAACTCCCTCAACAAACTTAGAATTAATGAAACCATCAGGTTTTAATCATATATACAACCAAGATTTATCAAGGTTACTCATTTATGCAAAACTGTTAATTTAAAAAAGTGGTTTCATAGTTAGTATCTTTCATTTCCCTAAGTTTACAAAACATTTAACCTTTACTTTACACAACATCCCCTAAGTATTAATCAATTGAATTAATCACCTACAATTGATTTTAATACTATAATATGTGTTATTGTTTACACTTGTGAATCAAGAAAGCAAGTTGTCGTTGTGACTCCTAGACTCGTGAAATTTTTCACTGATAAGCCTCACGAGAGCTGTATCACATGTTTATAGCCTATATACCATCCTAAGGGTTTATTATGCAAAGAATTGTCATGTTTATTAAACCTATGGATTTCTTATGTTAATACTAAGTTTGAATTAATCACATTGAAGTTGAAGTATTTATGTTTGAATTAATCACGTACAATTGATTTCAAAACCATGCTATGTGGCATTGTTACACCATATGAATTGAGAAAGCAAGTTCTCGTTGTGACTCTACTCATGGAATTTTTCACCAATAAGCCTTACGGGAGTTGCATCATAGATTTCCAGCCTATATACTATCCTAGGGGTTTATTATGCCTCAAATGATATCGTTACCTAAGGAAGAAAATAACTCTATTTTGAATTTTGAAATATTATATAGTTATCATCAAAATCATTAATACCAAATCTTGAGCTAACTCACTCTACCACATATCTTTTGAAACATAATAATTAATGCAATCATCATTCACAATAACATAAAACTCATAAGATAGTGACACCAATGTAATGTGAAACCTACATACAATTTAAAATGTATGAACACTACCTCTAAAACACCCTAAACATATCACATGTACCATAATTATATGTCAACAATCACACTATTTTACAACAATTAAGCATACGTAATCCTCCATAATTGAACAACTTATGTAACATGCAATAAATCATATAAATTGCATTTAAGAACTCAATAATAGAGAAACCGCAAAATCTAACAACCCTAATTGATATACACAACTTGTTTCTTATAAGAATCATACCTTAAACTCTTTTTGTTATGAAAAATTGATCAGTTGCTACCTAATTTTCAACTAATGATGATATATAACTATTAAAAAAATTTCCTTTTAGAATTTGTTTCTTCTATACCTCCCATCATTTCTCTGGATGTTCTCTCATCTTTCATATGTTCTTTTTTATAAATCGTTGACTAAGTCTTTAGAATTTCCTTTTAAAAATGGTTCCATTACTAGTTCGATCAACTAATATCTCTAAAATTCCAATTTGATCAATCAATGTTTGGATTCAATAAGTTGATTTTGCCTTTAAAAGCTTAGTTTGGTTAAACAATAGCCTAGAACTTTTGAAATACTCCTACTAGATCAAATGGAATTTTAGTTAATTAATATTCTTGATAAATCTCCAAAACTAATGCAAAAATGTATAAACACTAACTCAACCAAAATTGGTATATTGTTCTTTATGCTCACAAATAATCAATTCTAAACCTCCCAACATCATAATCATTTCTAGAAAATGATCAAAAACTTAATAAACTTCAAAACTTCACATATAATAAAGTCCATACATCCGGAAGAAAAATAATCATAGTAATGCATAAATTCATAGTCTTACATTTTGTTTTTATTTTTTGAACTTTCGTAGTTAAGAAAATGACGTGGGCTTTTGATTTTCTATTTTTTTAAACCTAATTTTTATTCATTACACATATATTATATTATTATATTATTTTTTATTATTAATTACTAATAAAAATTTATGAATAATATTATTTAATTATTCAACTATACATATTTCATTATATTTTAAAATATCTAAATACACAAATTATTTTCAATTAGAAATTATGATAAAATTGTTACAAGAATACAAAATTTTTTCAAAATAATAATATTTTAAATTTAAGTATTAATTAATTTAAGTTAAAAATTTTAAATAAAATATGATAAAATTATTGTAAAATTTATTAATAAATACTATATGGAAAATAAAAAATAAGCATTTTATTTAATTTTTTAAACTAGTAAAAATTTCAAAATATAAATTATAGTTACTAGCAATATAAAAGGTAATTACTAGTATTTATAATTTATTATTAAAATAGAATAAATAATCATTTTAGATATAAAATAAACTTAAAAATGATTCATTTGTAAGAAAAAAAGTGTTGCAAAAATGTAATTAGTTCTTTTTTATTTTTTATTATTAACAATTAATTTAATAACTATCAAATAGTATAAAATTAGTTATTCAAATATTTAAAAAGTCATTTATCTTTAATTATTATATAGTATAGTTATTATTAATAATTTCCTAAAAATGTAAATACAATGACATTAACAACTACAAAAATTTCATTTAAAAAATAAATTCATGAACAACGCACAAAAATATGAATGAAAGGAAGTTCTTTAAGATTTTGTTCTTATTTTATTTTTAGTTTCTTGTTATTTATGAAAATAAAAAAGATTATTTTGATTTTCTATTTTCATGTTGATCATATCATAATTTCATTACTTATTAACTAAATATTTTTTAGATGCTTAATATTAAGTACGAATAAAAAGTGATTATTTTGTAAAATAATTCAAAATTTTTAAAAATACTTTGAAATTTACATTATTTTGTAAAAAATATTTATAAAGAATATTTCCAAGATTTATTAAATATATCTTAATAATAGTAGAAAATTTTAAAAATAAAATTTTAAATTGTATTTCTTAAAAATATCGTTGTTAACAACCAACTAAGTTTTTATATTTAAAAAATAAAATAAAATATAAAATCACAAAAAGTAAAAGGTAAAAAATGGAACAAAATATATAAGTTTGGGATGCCAAACGATGTCGTTTTCGTTAATCTAAAACTACCGCAGCCACCTTTTCCCCTCTTTCATCGCATTTGGCTAATTTTTCTCTCTCTTATGTTGTCGTCCTCCTTGAGGACCAAACGATATCATTTTTGTTTTATTAAAAACGTTGAGGCTGAAGTAAACGATGATGTTTACCTCAAAAATTTATTGACGAAAATGTGTTCCGTTGTTAAACCCAAAACTTATTTATTCCGCTAAGCATTCCCACCTTTTTTATCGACGAGAATTTTCTTCTGTCACTATATTCTATCAAAAAAATGTCGGGATAATTTTCCTCCATATTTACTGACATATATCTTTTCTGTCACAAAATGAAAATTTTTCCAACAATGTTACCGGCGAAACATAATTTTTTGTTGGTAATTTGCTGTGATTTTATTTCTGTCGGTAATTTTCTATCACTAATTACTAATTTTCTTGTGGTGGATATGTATTTATAATTTTTTTATAAAATTGTAGTAACTTTCTTGGATTTATTTCCTTTGTTATTAGAAGTTACTAAAAACCATAGTCTTTTATCCTTATTATGTAATAGTAAAAATCTTCATGTAAATACTACTTATTAAGCATAATAATACTTTTTCTAACACATATAATTCATTATTTTATGTTCTAGTCTAGGTAAATGAAAAGAATGTTGGGGATACCAGAGGTGATTGGTGTTCATTACTTTTTTATTTTTTACAAATAAATTATGGACTATTTTAATTATAATATACTCATCAAAAGCTGAATATCTTGATAAATCTTTGATTAGAATATTAATGACAAAATTCTTGGGACTTTTCCCTAAATCAATTAAGGAGGTAAAAGTGATACCATCAAATATAGAGCTTATTGATTTTGTATTAAAAGATAGTTTTACATTTCCAAATTTGAAATGTTTTAATTCTTTTATTTGAGTAACACATTTAAGGACCAATTCTTCAGAAAGAGTTATGCTTTTCCATTTAATTAATTCCAATTCTATGGTATGAGTTTAAAACCCTTAGGTTTGATGCCAAGAAAAGAAAAAGGGATAAAAGACAAAAATACCCTATGTTTTGACTTCTTACTTTTTTGACTTACCGTTAAAAAAAACAATAGAATTTCTAACATGGCAAAATTGGTTTACGTGGACCAATCAAAAATAGGTGACTGGACTAACCTAACCTGACCCCTAAAAATGACCTAACCTACCCATTCGACTATCTTCCCGTTCTGTTCCTTTCGTTAAAGAGGAATTCAAAATACCAGAAGGCATTGACTTTGATGTTTATACTAAGTCTCATATATATATTAGATAGTGAGTTCTTCTACTTCCATTCTCTTATCTGGTTATTATTCAATTACAATCTTGAATTCTATTTGGGTTTTCTTAGATCTTAAAACCACCGATGAGTGGATGTGAGAGAAACTACAATAGACGAAAACCATCTTTCATTATCTTCCACCATTGCAAATTCATGCCTTTAGAGCCCCATTTAGCGACTACTCTATCAAATTCAACCCTTTCTATGAGTGAGGCCTGACCTTAGACAAGGGCATGAAGGGTATCTACCCAAGGCTACTATCATGAAGAACAAAAGAGGCTACATAAGGGTCTCTACTTTGTTTCATTTGTTCTTTACGAAAGTCAAGAATTCACTCTTGATCCTCGTAAAGAGCAACAAAAGGGCCTTTATTTTGCCTTCTTTTATTTTTTATAAGGGCTCACACTTAACCTTCGTAAAGAACAAAAATAGTTAAAATAAGGGCCCTTTTTTGCTTTACGTAGAGCTTATAAGACGTCAGGAACGAACTTACTGTGAGTCTCAACTTGCTGTTGCTACCGCCTAGAACTTTGACATCCTCTATAATAGTCATGCCCATGTCTGACTATAACCTCACATGGTTGGAGTCCTAGGACTCCATCCTTGTGGTTGCCATTACCGACGGATCTATTAAGCTCTTTGACAACTAACCTGACTTGCACCCAAAACCCTGTCCACTCTATGTGTGAAGTCCAATTTGTAGATTACATTCTTATGCATCATGATTCATTCATTTTTTTTGGAAGAAAGTAACATATATATTAATTAAAAGGAGGGTTTATGTACAAAGTAAACAAATAGCCACAGGCGGCTCTCAAAATAGAAAACAAATAAGCCACAGACGGCTCTCAAAATAAAATAAGCAACAGGCGGCTCTCAAAACAAATCAAAGACACAGACAGCTCGCAAAACAAAGCAAAATGACTAGGTAGAAAGCCTCCAGATATGCCGCTGAAGAACAGGTATCTGAAGACGATTCTCAAGTCCGAGAAGCTGAGAACGAATAAGTTCAGTGATGTCCTCAATGATGTCGTAGGTAGATCGGTGTCGTCTACTGAAATTATGGTTATTCCTCTCACACCAAAGGAAGTAGACAGTGGCTGAGAGGACTAACCGTGAAAGGAGATGTCGGTAATTCTTGCACCGGCGAAGATGAATGCAAGCCCACTAGAGAAGGGGAACCCAAGAGGTCGAAGGTTAAGCAGTTTGGTCTTCATCGAGAGGGAACCCCAAACGGCGGCAGAGAATCAGCACTGAAAGAAGAGGTGATCATATGTCTTCCTAGAAGTACCACAAAGTACACAGGTCAAGGAGGTCAGGACATCGAAGAACTGAAGCCTATCCATGGTCCGGAGTCGCTCCTGTGATGCCAACCAGAGAATGAAAGAGTGTCATGGAATGTGCCCTGGGAACGATAATAAATGGTGAATCGGATCCACTGGACGGCGAGCTCGGAGAATGTGCCAGGCAGAGTCCACAGAGAAGACTCCTGATGAGTGTCCTCTCCAAACCCAACTGTCGGACTGAAACTGCGGCCGAAAGCGGATTGAGTCCCAAATCTGCTGAAACTCATCACTCCCCTCTGAAAAAACCCACTCCCCATCGCGAATGATATCCGAAACCCGAGCATCCCAAGAGAGCCCAGTAGAAGATAGATCACGGAAGGAGAATCGATCACATAGGGGCCCCTGATCTGGTAACCAATAATCCTGCCAGAGGGACGTATCCCTCCCATCATCAATACAAGCTACAATAAGGCCTCTGCACCACTCTCTGCTCAACAGAATCTTCCGCCAAACCCAGGAAGAGCTCGACGAAACCCAAATATGCCAAAAGGATCTACCCCGTAGCAACACCGCATGTACCCACATAGTCCATGTAGAAGATCTGTCTGTGAATAGTCGCCACACATACTTAAGCGTAGCCACCCTATTCCAATCTCTGATCCTCTTAACTCCAAGTCCACCCTCCTATCTTGGAAAACATACTGACTCTCATGCCACCTTAGCCCCAGTGTGGGACAATGAAGTACCCCTCCAGAGAAAAGCTGACAAAATACTCTCAATGCGGCGAGTGATGCTAGCAGGCAGTATAAACATACCTGACCAGTAGACTTGTATAGAGAAGAGTACAGATCTAATAAGCTCCAACCAAACCGCATAGGTAAGAGAGGTTGAAGTCCACAGTTGAATCCGAGAAAGTATCCTCTCCACCAAATGAAAACAATTTGCATGCCTCAGCGTTTAGTGATAAAAGGGACACCCAAGTAACGGATCAGGAGGGAACCAATCTGAATCCCAAGGGTGCTCTGTAAAGAGGAAACCTCCGCCTCGGGGATCCCTGAAAAAAGGCTCGGCTCTTATTCGAGTTCATGGCCAACCCGAAAACCCTCTCAAAAACTATCAAAGCCTATCGGATGATCTCAAGAGAATTTGAATCTGCACGACTATTAAAAACTATCAAAATAGAGATGAGTGAGGGAAATCTGCCAACACCGCCAGTGATAGCCATAGCCTAGAGATGTTGTCGCCTATCGCAGTATCCCACTAGCCACTCCATCGCCAAGACAAACAAATAAGGAGAAAGGGGATCCCTCTGTCGCACCCCCTCCCCCCTGTGTGGCAGTAAAATAACCATGAAGGGATCCATTAAGAGCTATCGAGAAATGTGTAGAATGGAGACATACCTCAATCCATCTGATCATGCTATCAGAAACTCCGATGGTCCTCAATCCTAATAAAATAAACTCCCACCTAACTGTATCGAAAGCCTTACAAATATCAACCTTGAGAGCACACCGTGGTGGTGAGCGATCAAGGTGATAATAGTGCATCAACTCCTGGGTAAGAAAAATCGCATCTGCAATCTGCCTCCCCGGGACAAACGCTATCTGAGGTCTCCCAATCACCTCTAGTAAAATAACTTTAAACTGATTTGCAATGACCTTTGAGATACACCTGTAAAGGACATTGTAGCAAGAGATCGACCTAAAGTCACTCAAAGTATGCGGACTCTCCACCTTGGGAACCAAGGTAATCCTAGTAGAATTAACCCAGCGAGGCATAGCTGAGGTAGAGAAGAAATGCCGCATTGCTACTCTAAAGTCAACTTCTATAATATCCTAACACCTCCTAAAAAAAGACGTGTAGCCATCAGGTCCTGGAGCCTTATCCTCCGGGATAGAGAACAATGCAATACGTATCTCCTCGTCCGAGACTGGGCTCTCTAATGGCTAAACCATATCTTCAGGGATACAACGAGTGAAGAAATGAGCAGCATTAGCTTAAGGAGGCGAGGGGGGAGGGCGGAGAATACCCTAAAAATAATCCACCACCATTTGTCCCAAGGCTCCCTAATCTGTGATAAAAGTGTCGGTACTATCATGCAACCCATGTATCCGACCTCTGACCTAGTGATGAATCAAGGATCTGTGGAAAAATCTAGTGTTTTAATCCCCCAAAGCAAGCCACTGATCCTGGATCGCTTTCAATAAAAGGACTCCTCATCCTGCAGCAGTCAATAGTACTGTCAAACGAGGTAACACTCTACAAGACCGAGATCTAGCAAGTGCGGTGAAGCATCAAGGGCCGCCTGAGCGAAGGCCCATGTTGGATCGGAAAAAGAAAATATGCTTTGTTTGGAAAAACGGTAGATTTCAAAACTTTTAAGAAATCATTACTTGCAGCGGAAGCAACAAATCCAAAT
>JANVCL010000007.1:15118670-15136078 GCA_026546855.1 Erythroxylum incrassatum | reverse complement strand
GTGGTGGGTTGCGAGGACGTGTGGTTGTTTTAGGTGAAGGGACGATGAGAGGGGTATGGCCGACGGTGAAAGGGGAGGTAGATCTGCAGTGGTGGGACGGTTGAAGGGAGAAATTGTTGGTGAGGTTTGATAGATCAGGAGGTGGGGAAGCTGTTGGTGTTGGTTGCAAAGCAATCGGATGAAGATGAAGGTTGGTCGGAGATGTGGTTGAAGGTGGTGGCCATGGGTTTTCGGTGGCTAAAAGTGGTCTGATTGCAAAACCAAGGTGGGGGTTAAGTAGATCGGGAAAATCCGAAGCTAGTGTTATGCATTGTGAGGCCATCGGAGTTGTGGTTGAGTTGCTGGTTACTGTAGTATCGGCGACAGTGGTGGCACTACCGCCAACGGCGGCGTCGGCGACAGCTGGAGTGGCGGCAGGCTGACCAGAAGCAGTGGGCTTCTGGCGGTTTGTGGTTGCTAGAGTTGAAGAATTCCTTTTCCGGCCCATAGGACTGAATTGGAGTTGAGAGGATTTTCTCTCACTAAAATCACTCCTCCTCCCTCCTTCCTTTAATCCTCCATGATTCATTCATTATCGCCTCTTAGGATGACATCATAAAGCTCTGGAAATTCGATAAGTTTATATTAACTAAGAGTGTGTTTGTTGGAAGCCAACCGTGATCAAATCACAGGCACAATAGAAAAATAAAATTTTTACAATTTTCGTTTGGATCCCAATAATTGAATAACTTAAATAAAAACATAAATCGTAAAATAAGAAATCATACCTAATTTGTTTTTCCTATTAAAATTCTTTGGAAGCTTTTCGACGGATCAACAACAAGCTGATCACTTGTACAACTTCTAATGGTATCCATAAAGCAACTTCTCACTGCTTGAGAGGAATTAAGTAGGAGTGCTAGCTCCCTGGTGCTTACTTACATCAGGGTTTTAAATTTTTATTAAAATTAAAATCTTTAATTATAATTAAATTCATACTTTAATTATAATTAATTTAATTTTACTAAAATCAAACATCTCATATTTGATTCCTAAAGTTTCTCTAACTTTATAATTAAGACCAACTTAATTAAAATTAATTTTTCTTTCACAAGCTGCTCTTTAATATGTGACCCATTAGGTTTCTAATGTATTGACAATGATTATAAATTATAATTCTAATTTACAATTAGAATCAGATAAATTAAAACTCCTTTTATTTTATCTTTAATTCTCTAATTAAACAATTTATAACCACAAAATACCAGAAATGTCAAAATGATTTGACTTAATCTGTCCATGCATGGTTATGATGTCTAATTCAATATTTTTGTCATGCAGTGTTTTAATTGGACAGAGTATGGATATTGTGTCTACTATTTTTATCCAATCATGTTCGTTTGTTATTAGTAATTAATTTATAATTGATACTTGAAAATTTCAAATGTTAGTTCACTCTGGACGGAGAATTTCATAAATCACTAATAGTCAAGAACAGTAAAACATTCTATCTAATTACTTTAGATTGATGAATTCTTTATTGACTTACTTAACTATCTTTGTATGGTTCATATTACATCCAAGTAGTATCGACTGAATTATCTTAAGATGATTCATAAGTAGTATCAAAACACAATAATTCCTATACAAGATACCTTGGTAACCTCAAGTCTAATGACCAATTACACAACCATCATTGTAAGGAAATCCACAAACATATAAGTAATATTCCATTTGAGATTTTCATAGTCGGGTCAGTTCAATGACTTATTCTATAATAAGCACCAACGTATTTGGTTTAAGTATCTTCATATTTTAATTTACAAGATCAATTACTTTCTTCATAATAAATAAACCTAATGTGTGTTAGTTTTTACCGTTTCAACAATATTCAATCTTGAAACTACAACTAGGGACAATACGTAAATATAAATTAAATATCATAATTATGATCTCATCATAATTTCAATTACACACTAATTATTTCAGGGATTTAATCTTTAGTATTAAAACATCAAATGTAATTAACTTAATACACAAAGATAAAGAATGCCTTTATCTTTAGTATTTAATAACATTATTATTAATTAAATAATAATGCCATACATTAAATTGCAACTAATCGACCGATTGCAAGGCATAAACTAACAATCTTCTACTTGCACTAAAGCCAATCGACTATATATCTAATACCATATCCATCCATATGTCAATCATGTCTCTTCCGAGACAATGGATTGGTGAGAGGATTTGCAAGATTCTCTTCAGTGGGACCTTGCCCCAATATTATGTATTTCCACTCCACTATCTCTTTGATTAAGTGAAACTTTCTAAGTACATGTTTGGATCGTAGATGAGACCTTGGTTCTTTTGTTTATGCAATGACACTATTATTGCCACAATATAATACTATCAGCTCAACAATGTTAGGAGCCACTCGAAGTTCAGTAATGAACTTCTTGATCCAAACCACTTCCTTTGCCACCTTTGACACTGAAAAGTACTCTACCTAGGTCGTTGAATCCACAACGGTTGGTTGTTTATAACTTTTACAACTTACTGCATCGTCATTTATTGTGAAGATGTACCATAACTGTGATCTCTCAATTCAACTCCTCCATAGATCAAGAAAGCATCTTTAGTTCTTCTCCAGTACTTTAAGATGTTTTTCACAGTCGTCCAATGACACTCACCTAGATTAGCTTGAACCTTACTGTTTATGTTTAAAGTATAAGATACATCAGGTCTAGTACACAACATACATGATTGATCCAATTATCGAAGCATATGGAATACGATCCATTTTATCTCTCTCCTCTTATATCTTTGGACATGTACTTTATGAAAAAGAAATCCCATGTAACATAGGTAAGAATCCCCTCTTAGAATTCTCCATGCTAAACCTCTTTAACACTTTGTCTATGTATATGGATTAGGTAACCCAAGCAACCTCTTTGATATATCTCTATAGATCTTTATTCTCAAAATATAGGTTGCTTCTGCCATTACCCTTTATGGAGAAATTCTTAGATAACCAAATCTTTACTAACTGAAGCATAATTATGTCATTTCTAATCAATAATATGTCATCCACATATACTACTAAGAAAAAGATTGCACTCCCACTAACCTTCTTATAAACACATGGTTTATCAATATTTTTTAAAATCAAACTCTTTGAGTACCTCATCAAAACGAATATTCCAACTTTGAGACACTTACTTAAGTCCATAAATGGACTTTTGCAACTTGCTTACTTGATTAGGAAATCTCTTAGATTCAAAACCTTCAAGTTGTGTCATATACACATCCTCTGATAAATTCCATTAAGAAATGATGTTTTGATATTCATTTGCTAGATTTCATAATCATGATATGCGGCTATAGCTTGTAAGATCCTTATGGATTTTAGCATAGCTACTGGTGAAAAGGTTTCATCAAAATCAACTCTTTATTTTTTTGTAACCTTTAACCACTAATCTTGCTTTATACGTATGTACATTACCATCCATGTTAGTTTTTCTCTTAAAAACCCACTTGCATCTAATAGGTACAATACCTTTATGTGCATCCACCAAAGTCTATATTTGGTTAGCATATATGGACATTGGTTCTTTAAAAGTAGAAAAAGGAGACAAGAAGGACTGTGTGATTGGTTATGGAATGTACCATATCTAATAAAGTACAATTATGTCTATCAAAAACGCCATTATGATGTGGAGCTGTAGAACAAATCCATTGTGAGAGAATCACATTTTATTTTAAGTAACCAAGTGATATCAGAACACAAACAGACTTTATCTCCAAACCATTACATTTAAATTTACAAGATAATTTGGGCTTTAGAGCTTTACAAACAATTCACTACCCTGTACATATGCGATTGCAAGTTTTAGATTCAAAACTAAGTGAAGCCTTATCCATTGGACCTACAATTTTAGAAGCATGCAAAGAAAACGAAAAATTAGTCTTCTATTAATATTCACAATTTTTGGAATTTTCTATAATTAGTTTTAGTCGTTTACTTAAATGTTAAGTCTAATAGTTGGAAATAGTGTATAGGATATGTTTTGTCTTTCCAAAATTAGTTTCCTTATTCTTTCAAATCTTTAGTATGATTTCATATTGTCTAGGTTGTTTTCTAATAGTATTTGGAGTTTTCTTCCAAATCTTTAGTATGATTCCATATTGTCTAGATAATTTCCTGATACGATTTGGAGTATTCTTTAAGATCTTTAGTATGATTCCATCGACTTCTCCTTTCCTCAATGATCCACTCCATGTTAACATCTACATTTTATTGCATATGTGAGAACCACATCTAGTATCTAATACCCAAGTATATGGAACAAAAACATAAAGATGGATCTCAATTGTAAATGTACTTGAAGAGACGAGTTCGTTAAGCTTATTATCTTTCAGGATACCAAGATAAGATGGGTAATTCCTCTTCCAGTGTCCATTGATTCCGCAATGAAAACATGTGCCCTTATCATTGCTCTTTTTCTTGGCACCTCCTTTGGGCTTTACTACATTAGTAGAAGCCTTTTGTTTCTTGTTCTTATTCTTCTTAGAGCCTTTTTTCTTACTATTGGAAGAATCCACAACAAGTACAAAACTGGGTTCCTTCTTATGACGCCCTTACATAATCTTGAGTATGTTCAATAGTTCAGGCAATGTCATATCCTTCTGCTTTATTTGAAAGTTTATGAAGAACTGTGAAAAACTTAAACTGAGATATTACAGCAGTGGATCAACATTCAACTCATGGACCATACAAAACCTAATTAGGTTAATTTTTTAATATACTCAATCACTTCAATACTTGCAGGTTGAATGAAGATCTTTTTGCCATCTTGCATTGAAATAGTGTCTTAGAGAATTGATACCTCTCCACCCTACTTTATGCACCATCCAACTCCTTGAGATGTAGAATCATAGTAGGTGCATCCATGTTCTCATATTGACTCTAAAGCTCAGGGACATGCTAGCCAACATCACACATGTGGCTTACTCAACGTCATCAATATAACGTTGATACCTCTCCTAAGCTTCATCAGTCGCATTTGAACTAGGCTTTAATAGAGCTAGAGTGTTAAGAACATATAACTTCTTCTTTTTTTCCTTGAGAACCATTCTTAAGTTTCAAAACTAGTCAAAAAAATTAGGTCCAATCAACTTATTAGCATCCATGATGCTCCTCAACGTCAGGTTGGTATTCATCTTCTGATTCATTGACTGAAAGACATAAAAGAGTAAGTATTAATGTATACTCAAAATCAAATAAAATAAGGATTTTAAAAATATTTTATTACTCTCACTATTTTATTTAAAATAATCACCTTCACTATTAAATCGAGAAATTATCAAATAATTTCCTAGTGGGCAAGGATCTTATTAAAAAATAATTAATCTTGAGTTTGCTTATCAAACCAACTAAATTTAAATTATGTAGAAAATAATTTTATCAATTACATCTTATGTGACTCCTAGAATCGCTAGATGACAACTCTTTGCCAAAATCGTTTTTAAAAAAAATTCTTTGCCAAAATATATCATATATATTATTCCTAACCCTGCCGTTAAATACATACTATCATGAGTTTGCTCATCCAAATCATACAAATTTAGTTAAGTAATACCTATTAATTTAAGATAAAACATACCCTAATTAAGGTGGCCTTGAGTTTACTTAACAAGTCAAGCAATAAATATAACTTTGGTTTTATTCTTAAATAATGAAAGGTAATTTTCACATTCCTAATGTATACTTAATATTTAATTGAGGGATTTAAAATTTTTTAAAAATTTTGGTCTCATAAAAAAATCTCATTATATTTATAATTTCAAACATAATCTAATTATGAAAGAAATTATTTAAAATCATTATTTGATTCTAATTATTGATTTGACAGCTAATATAATTTAATAATTCAACTTCTTAAAAAATTAAACTAAATTCGAAAAATATTCCTAATAAAAATTTCTCCTTGAAAACAATTTTCAAAATTTGGAAAAATACTTTTTCAATTTTATTAGGAATATAAACTAATTTAATCTCTATTAAATTAATTTAACTGAAATTAAGGCTTTAAAATACTAAAAATCAAATAAAAACATAAAGGAGGATGTCGCCTTAGAGGCAGTTTGCAGGAAGTTCAAATCCTCTGTCCAGTTTTATGGTGTCTTATTCTGTTCCATGAATCTCAACCATTCATTTATGCGGATCCCACGTAGGCCTCGTATAAATAAAAGCGGGATCCGAATAAAAAAATAGCTGGAATTCATGGAACAGATCAATAAGATACTATAAAACTAGACAGAGGATCTAGTCCCATTTACAGGGCGGTTGCACCTATGGTCAACCAGGGATGTTGACTGGCACATGCACGTCTTTCACAGGTGCTTTTTGAGACGGTGGGCGTGTGTTCACCTTCTTGCTTTCGTTGCTAGTTCTTTTTTTGGCCCATCACCTCCCTTCCTTTTTCTCATCGTTGCCTGCATCATCCCTTTCTGCTTCATGCTGCCAACTTGTTGTTCCGTCCACAACTGCTTCTCCATGGGCGTTAATTGCCCTTGGCAACGCCAACCAATGGTGGTTTATAGCATGCGATGGAACCAATGACAGTTCGCTGCTGGTTTCAACCCTTCAATGCTCCCACTTGCAAAGGCAGATAGAAACAAGCATATGGAGACAAATATCCAAATCCAGGTTTTTAATAAATCATCCAAAACAAAACAACAAGACCATGGTAAAAACAGCCAGTCGTGGAAACAAGTTCCAAGAGTTGAACAACAAACATACAAGTAGCAAAACAGATCAAAGCGCATAGGCATACATAAATAATTTCTCCAGAACTCAAGAACAAAGATGATATTCGTGAAAGGTGAAAACAGTTTCTAGAACACAAAACAAGAACAGTCACGGAAAGAACAATTTTGGGTTTTAACTAAATCATAAAACCTGAATAGTTTATCAAATCAATAACAATCAAGCATTTAATTTTAGTTAAGCAATTAAAGGAGGCTCTACTACCACTATTGGAGACCAACTGTGATTGAATCACAGGCATAATGGAAAATAAATTTTTTACAGTTTCTGTTCGAATCTTGATAATTGAATAACTTAAATAAAAACGCGAATCGTAAAATAAGAAATTGTACCTGATTTGTTTTTCTATTGAAATCCTTTGAAAGCTTTTTGTCATATCAATCATAAGTTGTTCACTTTTTCAACCTCTAATGGTTTTCATAAAGTAGCTTCTAATCGCTTGAGAGGAATTAAGCAAGAGTGCTAACCTCCTGATGCTTACTCTTATTTATACAAAAAGAATTAGGGTTTTAAATTTTTTTATTAAAATTAAATTCATTAATTATAATTAAATTCATACTCTATTTATAATTAATTTAATTTTAATAAAATCAAATATCTCATATTTGACCCTTAAAGTTTCTAAAACTTTATATTTAAGTCCAACTTAATTAAAATTGATTCTTCCTTCACAAATTGCTCTTTAGTATGTGATCTATTAGGTTTTTCATAAATTGAAAATGATTATAAATTCTAATTCTAATTCTAATTCACAATTAGAATCAAATGTATTAAAACTCCTTTTAATTTATCTTTAATTCTTCAATTAAATAATTTATAATTATAGATCATGATTGACGTCTAGTAATATGCCATGACCACTCAAACATCAGGAATGTCAAACTGGTTTGACTTAACCTATCCATTCATGATTATAATGTATAATTTAATCTTTTCTTCATCCAATGTTCCAATTGGACAGAGTATAGATATAGTGTCTACTTTTTCATCCAGTCATGTTTGTTTTTGTTAATTAGTAATTGATATTTGAAAACGCCTTTTCAAATGTTAATTCACTCTGACTAGAGAATTTCATAAATCACTAATAATCAAGAACGGTAGAACATTCTTTCTAACCACTTTAGACTGATGAATCATTTGCATCCAAGTACTACCGACTGAATTACCCTATGGCAATTCATAAGTAGCATCAAAATAAAATAATTATCATACGAGATACCTTGGTAATCTCAAATCTAATGATCAATTATATAACCATCATTATAAGGAACATTTAGGAACAATATGTAAATGTAAATTGAATCTCACAATTATGATCTTATCATAATTTCAATTACACATTAATTATTCTAGTGATTTTACCTTTTGTATTAAAACATTAAATGTAATTAACTTAATACACAAAGATAAAGAATGCCTTTTATTAATTAAATAATAATGTCATACATCAAATTGCAACCAATCAATTGGCTGCAAGGGCATAAACTAACAATATTTCTATATGTCTAGATATGTTAGTTATGATGTGGTTATGGGTTTTATGACAATGTATTCTTCATCTACTTTATTAATGTTGGAGTCTTGTGTGCTTGGTGGGATAAGATTATGTTAAGTGTTAATGATAATAAAGGGTTGCGTTAAATTTGACATCAAGTATATGTTATTAACTTTTGGTCTTGGTATGAGTAACATTAAACTTTGTCAAGACATAAGGAACAAAAAATACTTGTACAAGTAACCAAAGAAGAGAATGGAAGTAGGAGTACTCACTACTAGATCTATGTGAGACTTAGTATAAACATAAAAGTTAAAGCCATCTCGTATTTTGAGTTCCTCTTTAACAAAATAACAAAACATGAAGATAGTAGAGTGGGTGGGATGGGTTTTTTTTAAAGGTAAGGTTAGGTAAATGAAATGGGTTAGGTAAAAAAATTTAGGTCAGGCTGGTCTACATCACCTGTTTTTCATTAATTCTTATAGACCAACTTTGCCACTTTAGAACTTTTACTAAACTTTTTAATGGATGTCAACTTCAGATTTTTTTTTCTAGACAGGTTCAAACTATATGATTTGTTTTGAAATTCTAAATGATAGGGGGTGTTTCCAAAATTTTCTTAAGACTAAGAGATGTTTGTGCTTTTAACCAATATTCAACCATCTGTGCCACACCTAGAGAACCAGAGCACCCAATTCTTCACAATTTCGATTAAGCTTTAGTTGAAGCATTACCAGTCTCTACAAATAAAGAAGTTTGAGCCACTATAATACATTAACTAGGGAGTATTAAGGGAGCTCAACTAAGAGGATAGGGTACAAAAGATGATAAGGTTTAACAAGTGGCAAAAGTTCTTACACATTTGACAAGTTATGTATTTGGAGCTCATACTAGACTTTATATGCACATTATAGGTGGATAAAAACAAGACTTCCTAATTTTGATATCTAGTTCCAACTAGGGTCATTCTTTATCACTTTAGTTACAATCAAGTTGGTGTTCATATCAAACTCTATGATGAGGAGCACACCCATACCCAGAGCATGCATCTTAGTAGAATTCAACTTAATTAGGACTATCTAGAGGTCCATACCACCAATTATTAGAGCGTTAATGCTTGATACAACCTTATTCACCCATAAGATCCAAAGCTTTCAACTTCTACTTTCCAATAATGACTATATGCATAAGCTGCCTGGCATGATAGTATATGTGGTAACTTGTTGGGGCTTATTCTTTCTCCAATTCTTACATCATTGAGTTCATACATATTTATTATTTCATTCAACTCATACAGGGCTACTTGCATCAATCAAGTTTTGGTGCAACCAATAACAAGTCTATTATCACTCAATTGGCAAGAAGAATAGGAGTATAAAGTGATGAGTATAAGTTGACAGTTGTTTGCACTCTTGTCCCTCTTAACATGGACTTCTTGCAAGCAATGAGGAAGGTGGAACTTTGGGTTAATATGCAAGGCCAACATCTTGCCCTAGTCAACACACCAACATAAGTAATGGAGGACATTATTATATAGAGTGTGCACAATGGGAGTAAGAAGTAGATGAGAGCACCGACACCAACCTATAATTCAAGCCACTTATTAGCACCTTTGCACTGCTTCGATGTATAGAGTTGTATATACACTACATTAAAGATACATTTATGAGATTGGCACAATAAATAGGTGTTGAATTTCTCCCACCACTAGTCCGTCTATTCAAGCTTGCATATGCAAAGCCTGAGTAGGATACAAATCCTTAAGGAGAGCTAGAACCAACATAACTAAGTCCTAAGGAAGACATTAAGGATCTTGCAGTGACAGTGGATCAAAGAGGAATCAAGCTTGTAGTTATAGCATCTGAGTAGGAGATTAAACATTAGGGAAAGGTTAAGCCAGTCGCCAATGAGTTATCACTAAGGAATTTGGTTGATATGATTTTTGTAGATGATGTGATTTACTTGTGGGCGATAATCCCTCATGTACCTTTATTAGATCCCTCATTCTAGGATTGTCACATTTATTTTGTATTTATGATATTTTATTCTTATTATTTCAAATATCATGACTATGCAGGCTAACAATTTAATAGACAAATGATCCATGCGAAAGTTCGACATGACTTTCTTCTATTTTTGTATATTATATTAAGGAAGTACCAATTATTTACTTTATTTTTCTCCCTTTCTTTATTTACTTTCAATGTAATTGCATGATATGTATGCTGAGGATAATGTATAACTTAAGTGTAGGGTAGTGACTTCTTAAGACTTTGGTCCCTATATTTATTCATTTTGTTATGAATATCTTAATAGGGAGCAATTTTTAGAAACTCTTTTAGTTTGACATCGTACTAATTTAGATAATCCACTATAAGTTTTATTGCATTTGTGATTTGAAGTGTTTAGGGAAAGAGCCGTGACTTTTCATGAATAAGTTCAATTTAATTTGCTATATGAATTTGAAGAATGGAAGCTTAATTCCATCACAATAATTTTTTGTATAAATTATATATGCATTAAGTAAACGTGTCTGCTTTTGAGCATTTTTTATAATATATATATTGAGAAAAAGTGAAAATAATTAAGTATTAAATAATTTCACTCTACTAGCTTTATACTAACAAAAAGTTTAAAGTTAAAGAATAGTGTTAGTAACCGTTTATAATAGTGAGCTAGTTAAGTAACTAAGAGTATTCATGACAAGATGTTTACTCTTTGGTAAAAAGAATAGGAAACTTTTCAAACAACATTCCAAAAGCTCCTTTATTTTTTGATTTTTTACTTTATGTCAATAAGAGGCATGAACATATTCGAGAGTTGAGACATTTCTCATGCATGAAGTTAAATTTTGTGAATTAAGTTGAAGTTTGAAGAATTATGAAGTGAGTTGAGTTGATTTATGAATTGATACAATTAGCTAGTTGCTTAACAATTTGGTGACATTTGTAATTGAATAAGTAATGGAGAGTCTTAATTGATATGCTTGATTTATTTATTTATTTTCGAGAATTGCCTCCTATTTGAGTTAGGATAATGATATTGATTTACTTAAGAACAAAAAACTACTTAAAGTGTGGAGAAATATGAGAAGCAGTTAATAAACTATATTTTAGCATTATTTTTTAGAGCATTATGCTTGTATTTAAGGTATTCTTTATAGTACTTTTTTACTTAAATGATTTGCATTTTTTAATGGTCTTATTTTAACCCTTAAACGAAAATGGATCAATTTGGAGTATAATTGAGTCAATTTAGTGCAAATTTGGTAAACCAGAAGGGAAGGACTTAGAACACGACAATAATCAAGTAACGCGTTACTCTATGTTTAATAATATGATAAAGTTTCCCTATTCTTTTTTAAGGAGATTTTTGTCCAAGTAATTAGCACCAACATGCCCCCAAATTCAGGCCATGTTCAAGCTAAAAGGATTATATTTCTCCAAATGCCTATGACATTATATTGAGTTCAACCTATGTTTACTAATAAAACAGTAATATAGACTCATGTTCTTCCGTATGTTAATAGTGACTTATTATTAAAAAAAATCTAGAAAGGTATGTGAAGCAACACGGGAGCTTAACTTGGTCCCATATTAGGATTGTGTTTAGTGTAAAAAAAATAAGGTTTCACATGTTTAAAAGGAAGGCAGTTAAAAATAAGAGAAGGGGCTTTCTAAAGAGAGTTCTAGAAATAAGAAAAATATTTAGAAGCCATAATAAAGTAGGTGGAGATCAAAAGAAAGACAACCTAAGGAAAAGAAACAAGAATTCCATTAAAATCAATAAGAACTTTAAAGATTCAAGAACTATAAGGATGTTTTCTTTATGTTTTTGTTCTTCTTATTTTTGTCTGATTTTTATTTTTATTATGAAATAATTAGGATATAGATGTGGGTAGGATGGACCTTAGGACTTGATGATTTGAATTGATTCTTTAATTCAATGAAATTTCTAATTTTCATGATATTTGTTCATGTTTTTATATTGTGTTGGATTAAAGGAATAAGGGTTTAAAGACTTAACAATCAAATTTATAAATTGAGATTAAGATGCAATTTTTATGATTAGATCACAACATAAATGATGAGGGTTATATAGGTTACTATAGATAGAACTACCTGATCTCTCTAAGTTAGGATGAAATATATCATAAGAGTTCATGAAAAGAATTAATGCATTCTTAGGTTTTTTAAATCAAAAAATTAATCAAATCAACTTAAGAATAGGAACTATAGTGCTCATAAGAGAGAATAGTTATAACTTGGGAATATTTGCCAATCTAAGGAGCTAAAATTGATAATTAAGTCAAAAAAGTCAAGGCATTAAAAGAGTTTTACGAAAAATCTTTTTTAGATCTAGTTTAGTCAATACTTGTTTTAATCTTGTTTATTGCTTTAAATTAGTGCTTTAAAATTATTTGTGGGATCAGCACATGACTCACCTAGACTATACTATAGGAGTGATAGGTACTCTTGCCTGTAAAATTTTATTAGTATTGTTTTATGTGTTTTTGTTTCATTCAAAACATATCAAAAAGTTAAAAAGAAGAGGAAGAAGAAGAGATATTATAATTATAACATTGCTAAATATAAAATGAACTTAATGTGCCTTGAGCTTCTTTTGTTCTTAACTTAAAGGTTACAAATTTAAACTTTTCTTTATCATCTTCATGAATGAGTTATGGCTACATTTTATCCTATATTGCTTTTCATCAAAATAATAAACTTATTAGTAGTACTTATATTTTGTTATCATCAAAACATCAATTAAAACTAGTTCAATGTTCTCCCTCTTTTTGATGATGACAAAACAATTATGATATTACAAAGCAACAAGCACACAATCAAGATAGTGATTAGCTCTCCCCCTTAATTTATGCATAAATGATATTTAATATCAAGAACAAAAGACATATTCAGTAACAAGTGTAAGAGAAATTATCCACACATATAGATAAATTAACTTAAACATAATATAACTTTACTCAAACGTCAAGCACTACATAAAGTATAAGGAGTATAAGAATCACCATCCTAAAATGTATGAAATGTATTGAGTTAGAAAAATCCTAAATTTCAATAATCAATCATACACAAAACTCAAGTTTGGAAATAGTTGCTAATTAAGCCATAATATAGTTTTCATTTAATGAAAATGATTAATTGGATCAATAAGTTCTTTAGTAAACTTGATATAGTTCTTTGCATTGTTTAAGAAAGTAATGTACTATAGAACATTTGAGCCATTGGGTATGCTAAAGAAACAAGGTCTTATCAAAGAGGATAATTAAGTTAGAAGTTGTAAGAGTTAAGCAAGTGCTCACCATAGACAACCTTGCAGAATTCTCTCATTAGGCCACATTCCCAATAAGAACATAATCGTCATATGGTGACATGGTTTGAGATACTTAAATGATTGACTTATTGTAAGTGGGAGACTGTCAGTTTATGCATTATAGTCAATCATTTAGTTGTAATTTAATGACAAAATAGTTAAAGGTATTATTTATCTTGTACATGTTTAGATGTATATGATAAATTCCAAGGGATAATTATACATTACAAATGAAATTATGATAAGATTATAATTATGAGATTTATATTGCATTTATGTATTATTCCTAATTATTGTTTTATCAGGACTAGACATTGATAGAACGTAAAAAGACTAGCACACATTTTGTTTTTCTTTATGAAGAAAGTAGTAGATCTCATAGGCTAAAGTATGGAGATAGTTAGACAAACATGTGGGTGCTTGTTAGAGAAAAAGTTTACTAAACTAACCTAACATGAAAAATCCATTTGGAACATTACTTGTATGCCTATGGAAATTCTCATTGTGATGTTTACATAAGTGATCCTTTGACTTGAGGTCTCAAAAGTTATCTTGTATAGGAATTTTTATGTTTTGATACTATTTATAACCCATTCTAATAATAGGTTGTTCAATCAATAAACAATAGATGTAGCATGAACTATATGAGGTAGTTATGTGATTAAGATAAAATTTATCACCCTAAAGTAATTAGGGAGAATTTTCTGTTGTTCTCGATTAATATTGATACAGGAAATCATTGGCTAAGGTGGAATGACACTTTGTAAATAATTTACAAATGTTATTAATTGAATTAATAACTAGTGACTAAGAACTAATATGATTGGACAAAAAAAGAATAAACATTAATTCCATGCGTTGTCTAACCGAAACATTGTACAATGGAATGATTGAATTATATGAAAAAATTATACATGAAAAGGTTAGTTAAAACCACATTGACATTCCTAAATATTTAGGTTGTCATGATGCATTGCTAAATGCCAAAATTTATCTATAATTATAAATTGTTAATTAGAGAATTTAAAATAAATTAAAAAGAGTCTTAATTTATCTAATTGTAATTATAATTTATAATCATTGCCAAGATATTTGGGAAACTAATAGATCACATATAAAGAAGGAGTTAAAGAGAACATAGATATTTTTGGTCAGGTTGGACTTGGTTGTAAAGTTTGAAAAACTTTATGATTAAATATGAGATACTTAATAAATAAGGATCAATATGAGATATTGGATCTTATTTGGGCATAATAGATATTTAATTAGAATTATTTGTAATTATAATTAAATTTTAATTAATTTTAATAGGTATTTATTAGAATCTTTTGTAATTATAATTAAATTTTAACTATAAATTAAATTAAATTTCAATTAAATTACTAAAGCCAAACTTATTATAAACAAGTTTAAATTCTAATGGAGCTAGCACTTCTTATTTAACCTTTTTTATAAGAGTTACAGGGTTCTTTCAACCTATTATGTGGATAATGATAGGGTTTGGATACTTGTGCGACTATGATGATTAAGATAAATCAATTTCGAAAACGATTCAAGGGATACAACAAAAAAGGATAAAGCTTCATAATTAGGTACTAATTATGTTTCATGCTTTATTATGATTTATGTGTCAATCATTTTATAGAATTATAAAGTTATTTCAGTTTTTAGGAAATTAAAATATGAAAACTTTTTGTAATTATTTTACTGCAGTCAAGATTGGATCTCATCCCAAATTTCCAACACCCGAGCCCAGTTGCCATCCCTACAATTAACCCTTTATAATTTTATACAAAATTATAGTGAATTTCTTGGATTTGTTTCTTTTTCTTAAGAAGTTATTGCAAAATTGTAGTGAATTTCTTGGATTTGTTTCTTTTTCTTAAGAAGTTGTTGAAAATCCCAAGTTTGTATACTTATTATGTAAAGGATAGAAATATTAATGTAAATGTTTTTTATCAAGAACAAATTCTTTTCTAACATATATAATTCATTTTTTATATTTTTAGTTACTAAAGAGGACGTTGGGATGTTTGAGATGACTATGTTCATTATTTTTGTGGTTTTATAAATAGATTGTTCAATTTTTATATTATGATGTACTCAATGAAAACTAGATTTTGGTATGTTAAAAGTTGAATATCTTGGTAAATATGTGCTTAGAATTCATGATAGATGGTATCCTTTTAAATTTCCTAAGCCAATTAAGGAGGTACAAGAACTTTCATCAAATTTAGAATTTGTTAAGTTTTTATTGAAAGATATTTTACTATTCCATCATTAAGATAGTTTACTTTTCTGTCTGTAAATTATTTTATTTGTGCATTGAGACTTAAAGGTGTAGGGAACATGCTCTATTGCTCATTTAAACCATTCACCATGAAAAGTTGTATCTTTTCACTTAACTGTTTTTTTATGGTATAATATTACAACAATAATAATAATTCTCAATAAAAGTCTCACTGAAAAAAGAAAAGAGGTCTAATAGTATGCAGCTTTGCCCATAACTAGCAAAGAGGTTGCTTCCAAATAATCCACATAAAGAAGAAGAAAATTAATCATCATCATCATCATCATCATCATCATCATAATAATAATAATAATAATAATAATAATAATAATAATAATAATAATAATAATAATAATAATTGTTATTATTATTATTTGTGAATTTTTTAACTTATACAAATCATTCGTAATAAATTTATTAATGAATTACATATTTCTAATCATATCAAATATTAGGGGCATTTTTGTCATTGCCACAAGTTTTTTCGTTTTGTCTACTGCAATCAAACACATTCTGTCATCGAGACGAAGACAGTTTTTTTTTCTATTCTGTCTACCATAACTAAATATCTCACTGTCTCCACTTTTTGTTTTGTTCCGTCTCTAAATTTTTGTTTCGTTCCGCCTCTAACTATCGAAGACAGCAACTATACGCAGCGTAAGCGATAAATGACACTTTGAGCTCAGGACCTCCTTACAACTACGCCGCCTTGGATTCTCTCCAAAGGAAATGGCCAAGGTTATATTATACTTTAAGCGACAAATGATACTTTGAGCTTAGGACCAATATAACTTTGCCCGAAGTCAACATGTTTAGTCTGATATAGTTAGGCTTTGAGTCAAATTTGGGGTTTTTTTTCCAAAGTTTTGAGTTTTGGGTTGGATTTAAGCTTGAGCCACTCAAAGCTCGGCTCCACTCAAAGCTCAAAACTTATATGCAGAATGATATTATTTTATTTTTTTTAATTTGATTAAAAAAATTTACCCAATCAAACTTCAAGCCAAGCTCAGGCATAGGTGAGTTTAGCACGGCCTGGCTTGACCTTCTTTGTTATGATCCCTACTTTTAAGCTTATTTTTTGCTAAAAGCTACGAGTGTACTAACAAGTGATATGAATACTGGTTCGTATTGGCGGTACTAACCGGTATATATCGTTTTAAGCTAAAATTAGTACGAAATAAAAGATTGGTGTATTAAATTCAAATATCGGTCGGTACAGTTTTTTAAATTTTTTGATACAGGTCGATCGACACCGAAAATTATAAAAAATATAGGACCCTTTTTGCAAAATTTTCAAAAATTTTTAAATCTTCTACCCTCCCTCCTATCTCTCTTTCCCCTCTTTTTTCCAAAGTTTTTAATTAATTATTTTATTTTTTATAATTATTGTGAATTTTTAATTTTTAATTTTAAATTAAAAACAAATATTTTTATTACTAATAATAATTATAAATTAAATAAAACTTAAAAATAAA
>JANVCL010000007.1:15065062-15100744 GCA_026546855.1 Erythroxylum incrassatum | reverse complement strand
AATGCAATGCACAATCAAAACGGCTCGAGGGTTCCGTGAACAAAACGATGAAACCGAAGTTTGCATCGTGAACGAAATGAGTCCATTTCGGATCTCATGGGCCACAAGCGGGCAGCCGGGAGAAGGCTTTGGCGTCAACGTGCACGTGACTCGAAACGGTTCCACTCTCGCCCACATAAAGCACATAATCACATTTTATACTAAATTCAATCATTCTTTTCATTTATCAAAATGCCATCATAAAGGCATAGCATCATTATGCTCAATTCAATTATTCACATACGAAATGCCATATTACAAGGCATAACATCATCATTCACTTGTTCATAATCTCACTCTTTTCTCACACAAAGTGCCATGATTCAATTTAAAGACATAACAATCACATCAAAATGTCAAACATAATTCAATGCATGACATAGCATAAAATACATCATAATGCAATCTCAATATCATAACAATCAACAAGCCATTTAGCACATACTTCATACACAATGCATTTTGCCCATTTTGCACAAAAGCTATAAAGGATTTACCCACCTTAACACTTGAGAAGTCCAAATTCAAAGGCTTCCTTCTTCTTGTTCTTGAATAATCCCATGATTTTCCTAAAACACAAACAATAATCTCATCATTTCTTCTAAATTTCGAAATTCCCCTTTTCAAAACCCTAAAACCCTTATCAACTTCAATCTAACCCTTTTCATGGCTCATCTAGGTTGGAAAACTCCAAACCTAGCTAAAACCCCAAAAACCCTATGCATTTTACTATTCATCATCTTCTTCACTAAGCTTTCTCTCTCTAGAATGTCACTATTCACAAACCACCACCAAACCCTAACTCATTACTTCACTAAAGCATGGAGAAGATGATAGACTTACCTTAGAAAGCTTGTTTTCCTTCCTTTTCCACGAAATCTCTTCCCTTTCCCTTGGATTTTCTTCCTTTCCTCTCTTCTTTCTCTTCTCTTTATCGTTTTCTCTCCTCCTCTTTGGTGGTTCACGAAACTTCCTTCATCCTCTTCTAATTTTTGCTCTTTTATAATCCTCTTTGAACTTCCTAAAATGCCCTTCACTTAAGGGTCCTTTCCAACTATACCCTTGGTTGGTTTTGAACCCATTCCATCCACTTAGCTAACTTGGTTCCAACTTAGTTCAATTCTAACTAAGTTCCAACCTTAATTAAATTATCAATTGCTAATTTCCATTCCAATCCTAACACTCCAACGTAAAAATTAAATTTCTATTTCTTTATCGATTTCCAATTAATGACCCAAACATTCCCAAACTATCCTTAGATTGAAACAACATTTCAAGCTCAATTTCCATCAAAATTGAAACCCTTAGAGACTAAATTAGAACTTGAGTCCAACAGATAATTTGTAGCTCTATTTCTCTAGTTTAAATTCAAATCAAGAATCGTCTCATTTCGATAACTAGAGAAAGAGTTATGGCCAAAACACCGAAGCATGTTCAATGTAACATTTTCCAACTTTTAACCTCTAACACTTCATATATAATAGTTATAACTTCCAATGACAATTTGGGGTCCAATAGTTTCACTCCTACCTTTGCTACGTTTTATCTCCTTTTCTTTGTCGTTTTACTTCCTCTTTGCTAGGTGTGTTGCACTACATTTTTTGTTTATTTTTTGGCTGGTTAGACTATATTTTATCACTGGTGTGTTCTCCTCTGAGTTTTATCTACCTTTATCTATGCATTTTATGCTTCCTTTTCTCCTTTCTGAGTTGTCGTCTTCCCTATTCGCTGGTGTTTTGTGCTTTTCCTTCTTAGCTGTTGTTGTGCGTTGTCGTTTCTGCTCCCAACTACTTTCCTTCTATGTTTTGTTCCAGGCTACATTTTAATTTCCTTAGAATGGTTATACATAGCGTTTTGCTTCTAATTTGGAATGTTGCGTTTTATCTCTACTGTTGTTGTCGTTTTCTACTCCTACTAATTATTTGTTGGTTGTTGCTCATCTGCTAGCATTTTTCTCCTTAGCCATTATCGTTTTGGTTCCTTTTGCTCCCAGTTGTTATGCATTTTGTGTTTTGCTCTAGGTTGCTGCATTATCGTTTCTTTCCTCTAGATTGTCTTGTTTAGTTTCTTTTTTAAGCTCCATCAAACCTTAAAAAAAATTAGTATAATTTAATCCCTTTTTAGATAAAATATGAAACTAAACATCTTGAGTTATTAACGATAAAATGCAACATTATTCACCCAAATGTGTTATATAAATGATTTAAAACAATATCAACTAGGGGTGTAAAATATGTTATAATTTCTAGTTATCAATCATATTTATATAGAATCAAAATTTATTTTTTAACCTTAATTTAAAATTTGTAATTGATAAATGCCCAATGACAAAATTTTAATAAAGTCTAATTATTAATTTTTTGGCAAGTAATTGTACAATGTTGTCTAATATTTGACTTAAAAATGCAAATATCTCTTGTAATTTTATTTATTTTAAATTATATAAAGCAACTTTATGAACAATAAAAGTTCAAAAAATGATCATTTATAATAACCATACAAGGTATGTTAAGTTCACAATTGTTAATTACATAACAAGTTATGTTAAAGTAACTTAATAAATGTTTAGTAAAAAAATTAAGACTAAAAAAACTATATCTTTTTTAGATTAAACCAAGCTAATCTATAACTTGTTGTTTGAGCGTGCTTATATTTTTATCGAAAACTTTATTCATGTTGCGGGTTAAATAGATAAATTGAAGTCTAGGTGATACAGTATTTTGTTGGCTTAAATAAGTAATCACAAAAGAGTAAAAACCATCTCCTCAGGATGCTCTGGTAAGCTTCCATGTAATACGTTGAGGAAGGGAAGAGGCTATGATTTTTGCAGAATCATCTTTGAATTTAGACAAATTGATCCTACGTATTCCTTTTGATGGTCAGAGTATAATGCATCTGATAACGAGCGTGGGCACTATGGAGGAAATACACCTTACTGGTTTATTCTGGAAGAAGGAAAGAGCAAGAGAAATAGTCTGAAACGATTATAACTGAATTGAGAGGCTAGTTTATATAGATAGTACAGAAGGGAATGAGAGGGGGATCTTTTTACGCAATCATTGTTCAACTAGCACTATCGGCATATGCTTGGGCAGAGCCTTAAAACTCTGTAATTCCATACTTCAATATATCATTCTTATTCTCTTCACCTTTTCGGAGCTCCTAACTCATCAAATTGGTATGGTGAGCGTGGAAATTTCATAAAGAGAGAAGCAACTCCAATGACAAACACACGCATTGAAAACAAAGTTGAAACGATGAAGAGGAGCCTTGGGTCTTTAGAGCAACATGTTAGAGGACTGGGTTCGGAAATTGCTGGGAATCGTCAACAACTAGAAGAAACTCACAAATAGCTAGAGGAGCTTAAAAATATGTTGTCTACCAGCGACAAAGCCAGGAATTTAAGATAGGAGGGCCCAAATATTTAACCTTTTTAAATTTTGGGGGCCTAGTGCACCATTGACCCCAAAATAACTCCGTTCTTTTGTGTGTGTGTGTGTGTGTGTGTGTGTGTGTGTGTGTGTGTGTGTGTGTGTTAAAAATAACAAATATTTAATTTTTTTAAATCTTGAGGGGCCCAGTGCACCACTGGGCCCCATATACCTCCATCCTTGACTACAGTCCTTAAGGGTAAGGGTCCGTGAGAGGAGGCAGGAAGCCCTTTTGTTTTGATGGATGTTGTATCACCAGCTCAGACTGGTGCAGTTTCCTCCCCACCTACTGGAATTGTTAAATCTCATAATCGCTTCATCATCCTAGAGGATGTACAAATTTTGGCTAAGAAGATGGAGCTTCCTAACTTTAAAGGCAATGAGCCCTTGGCATGGGTTCGAAGAGCGGAACAGTATTTTCAGATACAACAAAACAATCTGAAGGTGTCCTTAGCCCTTGTTTGCATGAAGGGGCATGCCCTTCACTGGATGATGTGGTTACAAGATAAAAGGCCATTTTTATATTGGGAGGATGTTAGGAAAGAGGCCTTGACTCGCTTTGGAGATGCTTTTGCTTCCAACCCATACGAGGTTATTGCTGCAGTCAAGCAAACAGGGACCATAAAAGAGTATATCCAAGACTTTGTGTCTAAATCATCTCAAATTCAGACATGGCTAGAAGAGGTATTTATTGGCCAGTTTTTGAATGGATTGAAGGAATAAATCTAAGTGCATATTCACTCCCATGAGATTGTAGATCTGTATCGCACCATGACTTTGACTAGGGAAATCGAGTATGAGATCGAGGTTCTATTGAAGAAGAAGACCCAAGCAACCGAAGGATTTGGACTAGGTTATCGGGCTGGACTAGGGGCAGCAACTAGGGGTAGTAGACTGGGGCCCTCAAGTTTTATTGCTAAGGGGGGACAACCCATTCTAACTCCTCAAACGTTAACCCGCCCAACAATTTTAAGGCTATAGAAAATTATGGGACCATGAGTATGGCTGGGAACCCGAATCCTTAAAGCTCAGGAGGGAATCGGGGTATGTGATGTTATACCTAGAAGGAGTTTTAGGATTTACGAGCAAAGGGGTTGTGTTTTCGTTGACACCAACCTTATCATCCTTTACACCAGTGTAAGAATCAATCCCTCCGAACTCTTATCTTAGGAGTAGACAAGGATGAAGAGGAACATCTAGGTGCTGACCGGATGAAGGAAGTTGGAGAACCATTAGCAGCTGAAATGGTGACTAATGAGGGGCAATTTACCTAACTCGAATTTCCTTGTTTTCCCATGGGAGGAGCAAATTCGGGAAAGACCATTAAGCTATAGGGAAGGATAGGAAAAATAGCAATAGTCGTGATGGCGGACAGTGAGACCAGTCACTGTTTCCTATCAAAAAGAATGGCTGAGCAACTGGGGTTAACGATTGAGCCCACTCGAAAAATTGACGTGAAGCTCGGAGATGGGAATTGCAAGGAGACTGATGGATTTTGTGTTGAGGTACTGCTAGAGCTCCCTAGCATAACAGTTTACATGAATTGTTTCCTATTTCCTCTTGGGGGTGTGGATTTAATATTGGGAGTAACTTGGTTGCAAACCTTAGGTGATGTTAAAGTTAATTGGGAAAGAATGCGGATGGAATATTTGGTGGAAGGAAGAAACATACGCATTAAAGGGAACCCATCATTAATGAACTCTTCTGTTTCCGTTCGTTCCTTGAGTAAAATGCTTAATCTGGAGTATGGGTTGTTGATTTGGCATAATACATTGTTAGGGACAGTGGGTTGAGGAGGAACAACAACCGAATGAACTAGAAAAGTTACTCGCTCGTTTTGAAGGCTTGTTTAAGGAACCATCAGGGTTACCTCTGAGCAGAACAGTGGATCATCAAATTCCACTGATTTCGGGAGTTTCTGCTTTGAATGTTAAACCTTATAGATATGGGCATAGCCAGAAAGATAAGATAGAACGGCAGGTAGCAGATATGCTTGCTTTGGGAATTATATAACCGAGTTACAGTCCATTCTCTAGCCCAGTGTTATTGGTTAGAAAGAAAGACATAGCTGGAGGTTTTGTGTGGATTACTAAGAACTCAATCAGGTTACAGTGGTTGATCGTTACCCATTTCCCATTATTCAAGAACTCCTTGATGAGCTCCATGGGGCGAGATATTTTTCTAAGGTGGATCTCCAATTGAGGTACGACCAAATTAGGGTGCACGAGGAAGATATACCTAAAACAACCTTTAGAACACATTCGGGCCACTATGAATTTAGGGTGATGCCCTTCGGACCAACTAATGCACCCGCGACATTTCAGGCAGCCATGAATGTTCTCTTCCGACCATTCCTGCGGTGGTATGTATTAGTGTTTTTCGATGATATTCTCATTTTTAGCATAAATTGCCAGGAACATTTACAGCAATTGGGGAGAGAATTAGAAAGATTGTAGAAGCATCAATTTGTCGTTAATAAAAAGAAGAGCAGCTTTGGTAGGACAATAGTTAAATATTTAGGCCATTTGGTGTCAGCTGAGGGAGTTGCCATGGATCCAACAAAAATAGCAAGCGTTTTGCAGTGACCGCAACCTAAATCAGTTTGAGCAGTGCGTGCTTTCCTTGGCCTCACCGAATACAATAGGAGATTCATCAAGGAATATGGTCACATTGCTCAACCTTTGACTAATCTATTGAAGAAATAAGCTATCTTGAAGTGGACTTGACCAGAGGAGGCTCAATTCGCCTTTATGAAATTGAAGACAGCAGTGACGACAGCTCCGGTACTAGCATTGCCAGATTTCTTTAAGGAGTTTATTATTGAGTGTGACGCTTCGGGGAGTGGAGTAGGGGCAGTCCTTATGCTTGACAATCGCCCTCTTGCTTATTTCAGTAAGATGTTAGCTCCACGAAATTGGCCAAAAGCCGCATATGAAAAGGAACTAATGGCTCTTGTGCTCGCAATCCGCCATTGAAGACCATATCTTGTCGGCAGGAAATTTAAAGTCCGAACCGATCATAACAACCTTAAACACCTTCTTCAACAGCAGATTACTACTCCGGCACAACAACATTAGGTAGCTAAGCTATTAGGGTATGATTTCAGTATTGAATACAAGCTTGGAGTGATGAATAGAGTTGCTAATTTACTTTCTCGAAGAGAGGACGAAGTGGAGTGTTCTTCCATCTTAGTGCCCAACTGGATACAGTGGGAAGACCTTGACAGAGAAATTTAGCAAGATGATTTTTATAGGAAGACGAAGGATAAAGTCGTTCAACACCCTTTGAGCTATACAAATTATCGGCTTATTCATGGCTGATTGTTCCATAAAGGGAGAATTGTCCTGCCGTCTACCTCTTCTTGGATCCCTATATTGTTTAAGAAGTTCCATGCCACCCCTCAAGGAGGAAATTCAGGTGCATACCGCACCTATAGGAGGTTAGCGGCAAATATATACTGGCCGGGCATGATGAAGCATGTGCAGAAGTTTGTGGCAGAATGTTTGGAGTGTCAAAAAAATAAATACGACACAAGGACACCGACTGGACTATTACAAGCCAATTCCAACACAAGTATGGGCTGATATATCAATGAATTTTATTACAGGATTGCCGAAGTCACATGGTATTGATTGTGTTTTTGTGGTAATTGATGGACTTAGCAAGTATGGGCATTTTATTGGGTTAAGACATCCATTCACTACACGCACAGTAGCAGAAGTATTTGCCAAAAAGGTTGTTCGGTTGCATGGAGTCCCTAATTCTATCGTCAGTGATTGAGACACCTTATTCATGAGCTATTTTTGGTGAGAATTCTTCAACACATGGGGAACTCAACTGAAAATGAGCACGGCTTACCATCTCGAGACTGATGAGCAAACAGAGGTATTAAATTGTTGTTTGGAGACTTATCTTAGGTGTTTCTCCTCAGAACAGCCTAAGGGATGGGGAAAGTGGTTGCACTAGGCAGAATATTGGTATAATACCAATTACCAAGGGACTGCTTGTTTGTCTCCATTTGAAATAGTATATGGAAGGAAGCCCCCAACACTTGTGTAGTTTCTACCAAGGGAATTCGAAGTGGCTGCTGTTAGGGGAAAAGCATCAGGATCGTGCTGAAATACTTCGGCAACTCCAATATAACCTTCTTATAGCACAGCAGCGGATGGTAAAGGCTGCCAATAAGCATCGACGACATCTAAAATTTAAGGAAGGGGAGTCTGTTTTCCTTAAGGTCCGACCACACCGACAGAACTCACTTGCTGCCAGAGTTTATAGCAAGTTAGGTCCAAGATATTACGGACCTTTTAGCATCACCAAGAAACTCAGCAATGTGGTCTATCGTTTGGCTCTACCAGCAGCTTCTAGGATCCACCCAGTCTTCCATATTTCACAGCTAAAGAGGGTTGCAGGAAATCATCAAGTCGAAGCAGGCCTACCTCCAGACCTTGCGGTTGATGAAGAGCCGTTCATTCTTGCTAGCATTCTGTCCGTTAAAGTTTCGACAACTAGGCAGATTCCTTGCCACCAGCTATTGGTTCAATGGAAAGACAAACACGAGGATGAGGCTACTTGGATGTCTTGCTCAGATTTCCGTGGTCAATTTCCTGAATCAAACCTTGTGGACAAGGTTTGTCAATTGGGGGAAGGCAATGATAACGAGCATGGGCACTATAGAGAAAATACACATCTACTGGTTTATTCTAGAAGGAGAAAAGAGAAAGAGAAATAGTCTGAAACGGTTATAACTAAATTGAGAGGCTAGTTTCTATAGATAGTACAGAGGGGAATGAGTGGGGGGATCTTTTTACGCAATCATTGTTCAATTAACACTATCAGCATATGCTTGGGCAGAGCCTTAAAACTCCGTAATTTCTTACTTCAATACATCATTCTTATTCTCTTCACCTTTTCGGAGCTCCTAACTCATCAGCATCCTCTCCAAGCTCTTTTTTTCTGATTTGTGGATTCTTTTGAAGTTTATGTTTTGGTTAAGTTTGTATTCTACTTTGTTAAGTATGCAGAACTTCTCTGCTGGAGCTACTGCTGGCTGTTGAAAAATGATAATGAAATAACTACTAGTTAGTGTCTTGTTCGAACTCGTACAATACAGAGCTAGCAGTTTGAGAATGTTGTCTAGAAAGGTTGATGCTAATAAGAACAAACAAAACAGCATATCTGGGTGTTGGTTAATAATCATAACCACATACATTCCCTTCCTTTACCTAATGATTGCTTTTGATTTATATTGGTAACAATGTGGCTATCAATCATTGCACATGCTATCTCCATTAATTAGCACTTGATTAGTATGCAAAATCAATAGATATGGGAAGTTGGTTCATGTGTCAAAAGTAGCAGTGAGGGGCATCTGACTAATGATATGCATGTGTTGCCAGGAATCAATTAGTCACACTTCTGTTACTCTATACTACTAATATATAATATGCATTTGAAGCACTAGATTCTTAAACCATTTACATTACTTCTATTCTGTTGGCAGTAGTCTACATGCACTTCATCCCTCTATTGACACACACACACACACATACATAGGAGATAGCTGTCCACACAATATAGGTTACCGACCAAGTTTATAACTTTACGTTGATGATGATGAGATCTAGGTACGAGAAGCTTGCTAAGAATGGTAATGAAGATGAGAAACTGGGGGCAAAGGCTGTTAGAAGTAGAAGGCGTTGGGTGAAAAGGAATGGTGGGATAAAGGGATTTCGTCTATCTCGCACCAGGAAACTCACTTGCACCTCTGTGGTTGTGTTGTCGAGCAGAATTGCCAAGGTATGTTGGGATATTTTTAACGCCACAATCAACATGGACCATTTTTCATATCCTGGTTTCATCTTCTCTACTCACTGGGGCCTTCCTGTCTTGTCTCATCCTTCTGTTAAAAGCAAGAGGAACCCTGTAATCAGTTTTTCTGAACATGTATCCAACTTGTAATAGAGACTTTCTTCTTTTCGATGTTTAATCTATTCTCTTTAATTTCAATATCAGTATTATTTTCAATCATTCTCATGAGAATTGGAACTTCATCTTTCCTAAAGATTAGAGGTTTCCCTTTTTCTCTTTTTTCTTTTTGGAAATCCAGTATTTAGAGATTGTTTTACTATGTAATTCTCATTTTGAGAGATTGAAGGACATAAGAGAAGTGGTGGTTAGGATGGGATGAACGTAACCGAAAAGTAGAGCATCCTTTGTTCTTATGATCAATGTTGGACCGACAAGACCCAAAAGGGCCACGAATCCGAAAGCCCACAAAGGGTCTCAAAAGTCAAACATGCTTATAACTAAGTAATTCAATTAATAATATTTATTGTTGTATTATAATTTGTAATCGTGATTTCTTTCGACTTTTATTATATTTTTCTATTGTTGATTATTTATAATAAGAAAGAAATTTATAATTTTTTATAGAGTCATTAAACCTGTTATTATTGTTAATATCACTAAAACTCTTTTTGACGAAACCCATGTTGCTCCGGTGTTCACAATGGTTGTCAATGACATACCTACTCTAAATCCCGAGTATCACACGTAGCTTCATCGGGATAAACTAATATTTAGTACTTTAGTTGGGGCTTTCATTCTTTTTTATATCTCAATCTCACACTTCTGTTAATGCTTAGTGCGTTATACCCCCATACATACTTATGCATGACCACCTTTTTATAGACAGATCAAGCAGATTAAAGAGCAAATCAAGCATACTATACAAAAAGAACAATATCCTAATTGAAGTCTCACTGAACATGAAGCGGGAGAAAGTCTTAGACATACGCAGTCTTACTTTTAATTAGTAAATAAGTTATTTCCTATAGACCAACATGAATATATATATACACTAAATAATATATAAATATAAAATAAAATTATACATATTAAAATAATAATTGATAATAAATATAAACATAAATAATAAATAATAAATATAAATACAAATACAAATACAAATAAATATTTATAATAAAAATATAAAAATAAGTAATACAATAAATATAAAAACAAGGTAATGAATAAAATAAAAGATAAAATAAGTAAATAAATAAAACAAACAAATCATTACAAGATATTATCTAGGCTAAGTAAGAAATTGTTTAAGCTAAATAACTAAGAAGGAAATACTACTTATTAAAAGCTTAGGCTAAATACAAGATATAAGACTCGTGTGAAAAAAAGGAAGAATTACTCTATGTGAGATTCTTTACATGTATCCTCGTAAACCACAGTTTTTTATTTATGGTAAAATCTTTGGTAAGTTCCAACAGAGCCAAATCATTTTTTATCACCTCGATTAGTTCTTCTCAGGTACTCCTTTTTTCTCTTACAGTCCTTAAGTATAATCTTTCCGCATTTTCTCATTGAAGCTTTAAGTTGTCTCCTTTTCACATGTCCAAACTACCTAAGCCTTGTCTCCCTTAATTTTTTTATTAATATTAGCTATCTTTAATTTGTCTCTTATAATTATATTCCTGATCTTATCTCTTTTAGTAAGGTTACACATCTAACGGAGCTTTATCATCTTTTTCACTATTAACTTATGACTATGTACTTATTTAGTAAGTCAATATTTTGTTCCATAGAGTATGGCTGGCCTAATTGCTAAACGATAAAATTTACCTTTAAACTTGAGTGGTATTTTTGTCACATAAAATTCCTAATACGCTCTTCCATTTAAGTTACCCTAATATGATACGTTGAACAATGTCTTTATCGACCTCACTGTTGCTTTGGATGATAGATTTATCGACCTCACTATTGCTTTGGATGATAGATACTAGATACTTAAAACACTCTTTCTGTGATATAACTTTTGAACTAATCTTTACCTTCAAATCTTAGCCTTGCTACCCTATGACCTGAAAGATACACTGTAAGTACTCAATCTTAGTCTTGCTCAATTTAAAACTCTTCGACTCTAATATATCCCTCCACAATTCTAGCTTGACATTGACACCTTCTTTTGTCTCATCTACTAACACAATATCATCAACAAACAATATACACGAAGACACATCCCTTTGAATATTCTTAGTGAACTCATCCATCACTACTGCAAACAAAAAGTGGTTTAATAAGAAGCTTTGCTGTAACCCCTATTAATAGAAAAATGTTCTGTATCTCCTCCTATCGTCCTTTTTCTAGTCTTAACACCTTTATATATATCCTTAATAACCAGTATATAAGTCATTAAAACTCCTTTTACTTCTAAACATCTCCCCATTATTTCCTTAGATACATTGTCATAAGTCTTCATTAAGTCAATAAAAACTATATGTAGATTACGTTGTCTTTTCCTGTAATATTTCATTAATCTTTTAAGGAGATATAAAGCATCTGTCCTGGACCTTCCTAGTATGAACCAAAACTGGTTTTCCAAGATAAGTTCATCATTTCTCACTCTCTTCTTAATCACGTTCTCTCATAACTTCATGATGCGACTAAGTAGTTGGATGTCTCTATAGCTGTTACAAGTTTGGATGTCTCATTTGTTCTTGTATAGAGGAATTATCATACTAAGTCTCCACTCATCCAACATTTTGGTGGACTGAAGGATCACATTAAAAAGTTTGCCTAGACAAATAAGATCCTCTTCACCTAGACTCTTCCATATCTCTATGGGTATCTCATCAGACCCTATTGCCTTTCCATTATTCATCTCCCTTAAAGCTCCTTTAATTTCTTCTATTGTGATTTGCCAACAAAAAGTAAAGTTACAATACCTCTAGATGAGTTAAGATAACCTAAAGAGATGTTGCCCTCTACGCCTTCATTAAAAAAGCTATAGAAATATCTTTTTCATCTTCTCTTAATGTCATTTTTGGCCACAAGTTCTTGCCTTTATTTTACAACTTCATTAAAAAAGTTAAGTAAATTCTCTCAACTTTTGAAGTTAGTTATTTTACATAATTTGTTTTATGGTTTATATATTCTTAAAGTAACTACTAATATTTTACTTATTTTTAATATGAGGCATGCATAAAGAAAAACTCAAGAGGGAGGATCCTAGAAATGTAGAAAGAAGATATCAAAAAGAATTTCATCAGTGGTTCAAGAAATATGTAAGTACTATAAATGTATTTTCACCTATAACTTTTTATAAATTACAATTTATATAATATAAATATTTTATGCTCATTACTCATGATAGGTCATCGAATTGCCTGATAAACGAAGTGAAATGGTTAGTGATCGATTATTACATTTAGCTTATGGGTTAAACAAGCGAGTTTATTGGTATAAAAGTTTCCTCATCAACAGTTGGAGGTTTAACACAAAGGACAGAGATTTACAATTGAAATCACAAAATAGTGGAATTTTGTAAAAGGTAATGTGAATAAAGGCAATTTGGATTATTTTCATATTTTGATAGATATCATACAATTAAATTATCATGGGGAAAATATCATTATTTTATTTAAGGCTAACTAATGGGATGTGTATCATAAAGGTGGATATAACGTTGACAAGTTTGGGTTTCCTATGGTAAATGTCACATGCAAGTTGAAAACTGATGAACCATATGTGTTTAGCTTCTCAAGTTGAACAAGTTTACTATGTAAGAGATATTAAGGAGCTCAATTGGCAGGTTGTTGTCAAGATAAAGCCTCGTGATTTTTATGATCTTCCTGATGATGATATAAGAGATGAGTCATGCCAAGAAAATGAAAATTTTAGCTTTACACTTTACGAATCTACTTTAGAGGATGATGATGATACAATATTTTTGAATAGATTTGATCTAGATGCTGCAACTATTGAAGGAAATTCGTTAAATATTGATATTATGAGTGATGGAAAATATGACGAAATTGATTGCGATGAAGATACTTTTATGGATGATGATGAAACAAATTTAGTTAGTGAAGATGAGAAAGGCGACGATGACAATGACTAAGCATAAACTCAGGTGCGTAAACTCCTCAATCTTCTATGATTTCATCCAAGTAACTTCCAAATGAAATTTGCTTGTCAAAATAGTGTAAAATGACTTTTTCTCAAAAGTTGAAATGAAAATTCATTACTTATAGTTACTGGCTTCTTGTGAATCCTACTTGCCGTATGGATCATATCTGACAATTACATTAGTCTGCAAAAGGAGTCTGAATGACATACTCTTCACTTGGTCAATTGATTGGCATTTATTCCTTTCATTTAATGATTGAACTATTTACTTTTGGCTAAGGATATGTAGCAAATTTATTTTAATAAACAAAACATAGATCCTTTCTGTACAAGGTTGTTATAGATGTTTTCTTAAAGGAGTGTATAGCGCTAACTCAATGGTAACTCGATGTCATTCTTATGGCAATGAAGAAAGATAATTGTCCTCTTTTACATTGGTACTTTCCTAATTTACTATTTGAATGACTAGAATAAGTGATAAGGGACTTGATGAAGGCATTATAAGCATGAAAGTTGGAGGCAAGCACCAACTTTATATTCTAAGACAGATAATTCATCTAAAAACCTACAAAAATTTAGGACAGAAAACATTATCATATCTTACTCTAACTATGTTATTTAAAATGTCTATTTTACTCTTTGATCCAACATCTCGGTCTCCATATGGCTTCGAGGCAATATTGTCTAGTACAATGAACCATTGTAATATTGTTTACTAGTTTAGTTGTTGAGTACACATGGAGGCTTGTCTTCTTTAATCGTAGATAATATAGTCTATCTAAAGGAACTTGCAAAATGTAACCCCTGATTGCATCCATATTTTGTTTCCATCAGTTGGCATTTTAGAAAGGTTTGTCTTCAACCCCAGGAAGGTCAAGGGTAGCTCCACATAGTCCTATTATTTTTTACATCAGTTTGGGGTACATACCAAGCCAAGAGGCGGAAAAAGAGTAAGGGAAATTTGCAACAACTTTACTTGCGAATTCTTGCTTCATATCACTTCATTCTTTGAATATTAAGCAAATTTAAAGGGTTCATACCCTACCATAGGTATCAAGTGTTTGTTATGAATATCAAAAGGCTAAACGAATTTGCTCTAAACATCCGCAATCAATCCTTTGCTTTTAGCTTCTTGATTTTGAGATTATTCAAGCAGTTCGTGACCTTGTCGTAGCTTAGTTCAATTTCACCCCTAATTTCATTTTAAAATATAAATTGCAGCTTTCATAATTTTAGTGAGAGCTTTTCACTATAACTATCCTATCTCATATTGTTTTATTGTTTGTTACTAAAATTACAAATAGTAATGCGCATAGTGATAGTTCGGTTGTTGTGACAATATTAAGTAGACACTAGTGATAGTTCAGTTGTTGTGACAATATTAAGTAGATACTAACTAATTGCATTTTTTTAGTGAGAAAAGTATTCGTCATAACAAGTATATAGGCTTTTAGTAATAAAACTTAGTGATAAAAGTAATTTTGACACTATTAATATATTAATAGTGACAATTTAATTGTGAAGGTATTAAATTGTCACAATTCTCATTATATTATGATCACAAACAAATTCATCACAATTAATCGAAATAATAGTATCAATCAATTATTTTGTCACAATAAACATCGTATCTGTGACGAAATAATACTTAGTCAAAAAATTATCACTAAATTACAAATAGTAGTGACTATAGTTATACTTTGGTGATTGTGACGATATTAAGTAGAAATTAATTAACTAAATATTTATTGACAAAATTTTTTGTCACAATAAGTAAAATTTTGTGTGAAGATTAACTGTTTCATAAAAAAAGAAAAAAATATTATTGACCAAACTATATTTTGTCACAACAAATAGACAATATTAGTTACTAACATACATTTTGTCACAATTACAATTTATTCTTGCCAAAATTATTTTGGTCCTAAATTTCATAGACTTTTAGTGGCAAAAATTTAGTGATAAATAAAATTTAACATTATTAATATAGTATAATAGTGACAATTTAATTGTGAAAGATACTAAATCGCCACAATTACTATTGTATTAGTGACAAAAAATAAAAATCATCACAGATAATCCAAAAAATAGTGTCAATAAATTGTCCTGTCACTAAAAAAACTCGTATTTGTGATGACAAAAAAAGTTAGTCATAAAAAAGTCACTATATTATGAATAGTAGTGACTATAGTTATAGTTCGGTTATTGTGACAATATGAAGTAAACACTAATTAATTGAATATTTATTGACAAAAGTTGTTTTGTCACAATAAGTAAAATATTGTGTGACGATAAACTATTTTATCACAATAAGAAAAAATTATTAGTCAACAAACTATGTTTTGTCACAATAAATATAAAATATTAGTTACTAAGGTATGTTTTGTTACAATTTCAATTCCGTCAAAATTATTTTAGCATGAAATTGCATAGGATTTTAATGACAAAACTAAGTGATAAAAGAAATTTTGATACTATTAATATATTAATAGTGACAACTTAAGTGTAAAAGATACTAAATTGTCACAATTACCATTATATTAGTGACAGAAAAATAAATCATCATAGATAATCTAAACAATAATGTCAACCAATTATTTTGCCAAAAAAAACCTTATATTTGTAACAAAATAATGATTAGTCATAAAAAAAATTTCACTAAACGTCTTAACTCTTGTAATGAGTCAAACTTATAATAGATGAAAAAGAATATTGAATATTGTCCTATAATTCGTGATTGTGTTTTCTTTTTTATTTTCTTATCATTATATTTTTCTTTAATAAATTTATTTTTTTTAAGAATTTATTTAAATTTGGTTAAGATAGTGTAATATAATATTTTTCATCTCTTTACCTCGAAAGTTGAATAGTGATAAGCATGCAATTTGGGTAAGAAGTTGGGTGAAAAAGGTTGACGAGATTACGATGAGCTCCACTTTGTAGACCAAATGTTTTGATAACAAATAATGTACAAGCTAAAGGAGAAGAGAAGTCCACCTTATAGATCCAATATTTTGATAACAAATAATGTACCACCTAACGTGAAGAGAAGTCCTTGCCAAATGATATGAATGGAAGTCCCACCGAAGAATTTAATCAAAATATATGCTTATTTTATTTAAAAATTTGTATAAACACATAAAATTTTATTTTGGTTCTCCTTATTTAAATTTTGTTTTGTTATTTTCAAATCCCAACCTGATAGGCGTGACGGAGCTAGTAATTTAAGATAGGAGGACTCAAATAAAATATAAATTTCACAAAAATTTTCATATCAAAACTAAAAAAATAAAGTTTTATTAACATTCTGATTTAAATCAAATGATGATGACTGAACAATTAGTCCTAATTTTTTAAAGTATTTTTCCATAACTGCAAAAAAAAATAGAGTTAATATTTACTAATTCTATATAAGAAGTAGCAGCTGTCAAGTATATTAAAAAATAATTGGATCTCCTTTTCTTGTAATATATATATATATTCCCTATTGTTCATAAGCCTAAAAAACTCATTCCCTACCGATGTGGTAGAATAAATATTATAAAACTTGTCGATATAAAAAGCAGACGTGAGACGTGACAAAAGAATAAAAAGTCAAGAAAAATGGTTAGACATGTCAGTGTTGCCTTATCTTCTCGTGTTGATCGTCATTTGCCACTGTACAAAGCTGCCATTGAAGGTGATTGGACCACCGCCTCTAACTTTATTAAGGAAGATCTCAATTCAATAACTGGTGATATCACTGAAAAGCCCATGACGGTTCTCCATGTTACTATTGGAATTGATATGTCCTTGAAATTTGTTCAAAATCTTGTGAGGTTAATGTTTAATCACCTCAATGTAAAAGAAAAATTTTGGAATACCCCTTTTTATACAATCTTTCACGAATCACATTAATTGTGGCGACGCAATACACTTCAAGAGAGGGTCTTGTTTAGTTATTAAAGATTTTGTTAAAAATAAAAAATAATTTTTTTAAATCCACTGGACCCCAAATAACTCCGTCTACGCCGATAAGTAAGTAAATCCCAAATTTAGCTTTTATTCAAGTTTTTTGTTTTGGTTTACAGAGTTTCAACAATAATGTCAGATATCATCTTATATTTCACAGAGTTTTTTTGTAATAAGGGAATAACGGTCTGTTAAGTCAGGGGTTGATTGTCAAATTCAAGGGCATTAATTGTAGAAGGAATTAAACTGGCCTATTCATAACGTAATAAATCTCTATTAATTCTTTTTTTTAAATCTCTATTAATTTGATATTTTGGTTCTCTTACCTAATCTTAATTTATAGATGAATGTGAATATCGAATATTAATTATATGCCTAATATTAATGTTTTAAAAATTAGACCGGTGATTAAATTAGAAAAACAACTAATTCAAGAGTCAATAGTTCAACCGGAATTAAACCGTGACCGAATCAGTGACTAATAAATATATAAATTTTTATTTTATATATTATATATATAAGATAATTTTTAAACATATTATTTAATTATTTATCTAATTATAAACTTAACTTAAACTTTAAAATGCAAGTTTTTTTTAAGTTCAAACATATAAACTTTAAAACATACAAGTTTTTTTTAATTCATCAACACAACACAAAATAAGATAACAAAACTACCTAGTCATATTTCATCAAAAAGATAAAAAAATACTAATTATAATATTCATTTAAGTTGAAATCATCAAAATCAAGACATTTTAAAAAGTCCGGTCAATTTTTTCTTTAACCGGTTCAACGGTTTTTATCGGTCTGGTTGCAAAATGAACAAGTCAACCACTCACAAAAAATAAGAGGTTAAACCAGACCATTTTATGCTCCGAATCATTGGTTCTCCAGTCCAACCGACCAATTCGGTCCAGTTTTCAAAACACTGATAATTACACCTTGTATCTCAGAAAGGAAGATGATTCGAGATACATTACAAGTCCTCATCGGTCTCTTTCTGTTGCTTTAATTGGCCTTTAGCTTTTAATGAAAAACAAGCAAGAAGCCATTTCAACAGTATCTCTCAAGTAGAACAAAGCATCTTTGTGGGGTTCTCTCTCCCTTTCTAATTCTTTCCTTACCTTGTTATCTTCCTTTTGTTTCTCTTTCAACAGAAGGGAACATATTAACAGAACTAAATTACTTATTCAACTACGGAATGGTGCTCTTACAATGTACACGCTATACTGTGAGATACTAGCCAGTACAACATACCGCGGGTTACAATCTCATGAGGCGAAGTAGACAGTATGTCATTCACTACAAGCTCATGAGGTGAGCCTCAACTCATCCCAATTGCCATTCAAAGGCATGGTTTCCAGGGTAAATAAATTAACAACACAAGCATCAAGTAAATTGATTGAAAGAAAGCTATCTAGAGTATATAAAAGCCTTAGATTATCTGTAATACACAGAACAAAACTGAAAAAAGAATGTCTTATCCAGAATGAAGTAAGATGTGCATGCATAGCACCCAACATGGAAGATGGACCATACCTATGTAGATGTAAGTAGCACTATTCCATGTCCAAAGGGGTTCAACCCAATTCCAGAAGTCACTAATGCCAACACTTTTAAAACCTTCCACTACGCCTTTCGTTAAGAAAAATGCAGCTGGCGGAAATGAAACGAAAGCCAAAATCAGGTTACATATAATTCTCAAATAACTCTTCAAACTTGCGGCTCTGAAATCAAGTTTAAGAGGTTGAGCCATCAAGCACAACGGAACAAGTAATAGTGCCCCAATTTCTGCAGTAGCAAAATTTACAACAGACATTAGAAGCAAACCAATGAAGACTGCAGAAATTGTCACCGATTTTAGAATAGTCCATTCGCCTTTCTGAGGCCAAGATGCAAATGGAAAATCCAAGATCAAGTGTAAGATTACGAGGCTAAATATTGAAAACAAAATCCAAATAGCAGAGCACATTGTTGGGTTGTAATTAGGGAGTTGACAAACAAAATATGGCAGCAACGACACAATTGCACCCCATAAATGAACCACAAATACTTCTTTTGCAGAATAAAGCCATTTCCACGGTCTGAAAGTGACATTAAGATCATCAGCAATTGCGATTCGGGGAGATTCATGATTCTTTAATCTCCTATCCAGTTTGATGGCATCAGTATAAAGGGAAGCTGCAACTAGTGGAAGTGGGGCCACAAGAAGTGCAAAAGCAATCATGTAGACACCAACTGACACAAACTTGTTAGGAGATGTTAATAGGTACAGAAAAAATGACTGGTGAAACTTCTCCAGGAGATTGTTTACTGATCTTATAACTCCTTCAATTAACCTGCATTAAGTAACAGGATAACTGTCAGCAGAAATGAGAGAGCATTTAAGCCTTCAGGTAATCTTAGTTAGAAAAAATATGTCTTCCCGTTTCTTGATTCACAAACAAAAGGAGACAAAGGAAGGGATCGTAAACTTCCCCTAGACAATCATATTTCACGCTATGAGCTAACACAAAAAGCCATTTCCACTCCCGACGCAACAAGAGCTAAGCAGAGCCAAACTTCTTAAGTTCAATGCACACATTCTCATTGGGGTTTGGCAAACTTACGGCATTGAATTAAAAATATTCACATAAAATCAAGTTAGGTCATTAAGAAAACATTATCTTGATAAGATATCATGTATACATAATGAGGCACTCGTAATAAATGCTTACTTCATCAGAAACATCTCGTATTTAAATGTGAAAATGCTAATGGCAGTTCCTTCATAATTACATCATTACAGTTACATGTTATTTATTTAAAAAATGACAAGCTATGAAGGAAAGCAAAACAAATAAGAAACATGCACTAACCGGCCACTTTGCAGAAGAAACTCATTTTTTCTGGCTTTGTTGTAAGAAAATTTAGGCAAAATCTCTAAAGTAATAGCATCCACTTGGAAGTCTCGGAAAGCACCATGGGGACCTGTGGGAATGCCCATTGCCTGATATCAAAAAGAGAAAAAAGGATGCAAAGAAGATCAGTTTACATACTCATTGAATTAGCAAAGATAACTTCCATTAATTCACTTGCTGATCAAAGTGAAATACCCATGAAGTTATCAAAAAAGAGGAGAACACCTCATTAATAGAGACATGGGGATGGGGAAAGGGCGTTGTATGGAGGAATGATAGAGCTAAAACCTGGTAATATAATGAGCTAGCAAGTGTTGCTGTGCCCTCAACATAATCTGCAGCAGGAATACCAAACTTCCATTCAGGATTTAAACTTCTTGCTACATTCCCAACAATCTCAAATATGCTTCCCAACTTCTCCAGCCATTTAAACTTTAGTAAAGACCAAAACTTCTCAACCTTTACATGCAAGCCTTGCCTATGGACAGCTAAATAGTTTACAATGTTCACAAGGTCTAGGTTTGGCATCTGGCCGTTGGATGCTTCAGCATAGATAGTAAGAGTGTCCTCAAACTGATCATTTCTATCTGAAACCTTTATAACCAGTGCAGCAGCCATAGTCCCAGCACGTATAAAATCATCAGATATCGTCCTTTGGGCAGCAAGGTTCTCTTCAAGTGCATTAAAATTGCTACCTTTGACACAAGTATCAGCATTTAGGCTGCCCAAACTGGTAAATGTGGGAGTATGATAATCTCTTAGCCAAGCTGCAACAGGGGCATATTCTCCATACTGCGAGTCCCCAATGAGCCAAACAATATCCTTGGCCAGCCAGGTCACTCGTGTGAGCAACGAGAATACCGCATATCCCATGCTCAAAGACAAATTATCCCCAAAACCATTCTTTTCAAAGTTGTAAGGAGTCACCAAGACTATAGCTTCCTTACCATCAGCCCGAGGTGCTCTTATTCTTCCAACAGTGCTGATGCCATAAGAGGAACAACTGAAGTTCTGTTGTCTTAATCCAGAATCAGGGCTAGAAAAGAAGTGCAGTGGTTGGAACTCATTTGGCTGAGAGTGGAACTTGTGAAAACAAACTTCGGCACCAAGGTCAGACATATAGTTTGCTACGAGCCTTCGCCTTTCACTGAAAGCAACATAGAAATGAACTAAGCAAAACATCGCATTCCCCTTCTACATGCAACAAGTTTTACAGTGAATAAAAGGTAAACCCAGTGACCTTACAATAGAAAAGAATCAAACTCGAAAAAGTATTAGACAACACTCTACTTGTACACAATCCCAACCAATACAAAGGTTAGCAATTGAGGAAGAACAAGACAGACAGTACGAAGCTGCACATAAGTAATGTGTCAATTAAGAGGAACGCAGAAGATTAAAACAAACTTCAACTAAAAAAAGTAGACATACAAGGCTGCCTGCTCCGCTTCCAAATTGATAGCACTCAAATCCTTGGCCAATCTATTGGCCTCCGAAATTTCATGACTAGATAACATACTACTGGCGGAACCTGCGGCGATAATTATTCAGATTTCAAAAGTGAGGAAACGAACGAGTAAGCAAAAGAAATGACGTAGGGGAAAGGGGCGGAGGGGAGAACTGACCTGGCATAAGAGCATTCTCGGAAATGTAAGTGGTTTTGGCGAGAACTGGGAGAAGCAATAGAGCCAGTACCCCAGCCGCACAACAAACAATACTGCAATCCATTAACAAACAGACAAAGCAAATTAGGAATTTTGGAATAAATATAAGAGGAGAGAGAAGAGAGTACCTAACGACGATACTGTGCGAGATTAGTAAGATCCCGATGCGAACTATAGGTCTAGGCTTCGGTTTTGGGGTCCCCGACTCCGGGGCCGTTTCGGCCATATTTGAATCGTGTGCAGAGTAGACAAGTGAAGAAGGAGAAGAAAGGAAGTGGAGACTGAATAATTATTACTATATGAGTTCGGATCCAAAACGTAAAGGCATTAATTAAAAAGTGATCATATATATATATTGGCTTGGTAAAATCAGCGCAACCCCTTAGGTGGATCAAGTTTCAAATTTTAAATTAGATTTAAATTTTAAAAAGCCACATAAATTTAATCTAAATAATTAAAATATTTTTTCAAATTAGAATTATTTAATATAATTATTTAAAAGAATATAATTTTAGTTTATAAGTTTAAATTTTTTTGAATAACCTAATTGAATTAAACTTTGAAAATCAAACCAAATCGAATTGATATTACCATTTTTAAATATATATTTATGTTTATACATGGTCAGACTAGGCTATAGACATACATTTATTAAGACACGTGGATTAGATTGGAATTTAGTTAATCTTTACTTTTAAACAAAAATTATAAATGATATAGTAAAGTTTGTGGGTTGAAAGTTGAAACATAATAAAAAATAGGAAATAGTATTAAACTAAATCCTAAATTGAAAATATAAAATAACGTCTTTTTTATAATTAAGTCCAAGTCTAAGGTCCTATACTTAGGCTTATCTTATACCTATTTCTTCTAAATAAAATGTTATTGTTTTGTTTAAAATAATTGAGCCTCAAATTGATTTGATCTGATTTAGCTCATATATCAACTCATTAAAAATACCTTAATTTAGGTCAATGGAATAGCCATTACTATCTGACACCAAAAACTTATTAAATAAGTTTTATATTTAATAAAACTTTAAATGCAAGAATACCGATGGCATGGGATAGTTTCTTAGTCAATTAACATTGTAGAATCTTTTTTTATTAATTATATTTTTTGAACTAAAAAATAATTAATAAAAAATTTCTACAACCCTTTTTTATTAATTATGAGTTACCCTATGGCTATCTCCAACCAACACACCAAAACACTAAATTTGGTGTTTTGGTGTAAAGAAATCACTTCAAGGAAGATACAAAATTTCAACACCAAAAGTACAAAAAGGCAACTTTGTCCATTATCTTTTTAACTTATTCTTTTTATATCATTCTCACAATTTGATTTATTTACATAATTTACTAAGTAATTAGTTTTAAATTATATATTACTTTACACAAAATATATCATTACAAAGATCTTATTGAGACATTTAAAATGACACTAATATTGAATATAATATTAAATTTATTGTTAATATTTATTTATAATTCTTATTTATAAAGATAAATAAGTTCATTACGAACTTCGTAATGTATTGATTGAACATTTGTATAAACGATATGGTAGTTCAGAAGATTAGAGATTAAACATGTAATAAAAATATTATATTTATGTATTTTATTAATTTGTTGTTGCAATAATATTAATTATATTTGTTAATATAAAGTATATATTAATTAACTAAAAATAGTGATTTTATTTTAATTATAATTAAAAATTAAACCAGGCTTAAGGTTCAAGAGATTTGACATAACTCAAAACTTAAAAATGAAAATGAAAATTAAAAAATCTAAAAGAAGACTTTGAATTTTTTAAAAATTTAATCGATGTTGGTATTGAAATTAGAGGTTGGATAACTTATTGTGAATGTTATTAAAGCATCGTGTGTGTGTGTCAGGTTGAATGTCTTTCAAGTGACGTGCAAAGTTAGATATAAAATCTATATGATGGATTGCCAAATGAGGATGAGTTGTGTGTTGTCATGTCAAGAACATAAAAGGAGAATGTGTTGGTGCGAATTCCATCTCTTCCTGTTCCTGTGCTGCCTTGGTGGTGATGTTTATATTTGCAATTAAGAGGCAGAAAGTGGTTGGTAGCAAAAGGTCTTTAATGGCTATGCTATAGCAGGAAGCATTCAATTAGTAATGATTCACATCCTTCGACAGTCTATAGTATGTTTATCTACATCCTCGTCTGGCTGAATTTGAGTCGTAGAGCCAAAGTTTAGCTTAAAAAGCTTAACCAATTTCACTATAAACTAAAATAATATCATTTTATTCAACCCGATTAGATTAAACCTAAACTTAAATTTAAATTGTATATTAATAAAGTCGAATCGAGCTTGGTTGGTAATGAACTTAATCCGAATTAACCCAATTCAACGTCGTAGCTATAAATATTTTTAAAAATTTTATTTTAATTTATATAACTTTTTATTTTTATAAACAATTTTGATAAGTAAACTACTATAAAATAGAAAATTTTAAAATTTATGAAGTTGGCTATATTATTTTATTATTTTATAAAAGAATTAGTGTTAAGAATGATTTAAAATACATCGATTTATAAAATATTTTTTATAAAATTTAAAAATATTTTGCTTTTTAACCAGAAATTGCTATAAGATCAATATATTAACAACAGAATTCTTTTTTTCTAACTAAAATATAACACAAAATAATAATTCGAAGCCTTAATTAGAACTGTTCTTAAAACGGCAGATGGGGATTGTTAAAATCGATGGGGATTGACATGATCATACAATGTGTCGGCTTAGTGATTGACAGTTCATGAGCAAAATAGCTTTTTTTTATATGCTGTAATTAATTGATAAATGTGAATAGTTTTATAATTTAACAAACTAAATTAATGGCTATATTAAAGAGAATTCAACTTACTTTTAGGATTGGTTTGAGTGGCTATTATGTCATCAACTTTGATTTCGGTCTTTAAAAGACTTGTTATTGATAGGGTGAGAGATCAACTTTTTTTTTAAATAGTGAATTTATTTGTTGATTTGTATTAAGCAATCATTTCACCATAATAGCTTAAGCTGTTGTGTGAGGCCAACTTAATTGGTTTTATATATTTACTATCACACTTCCTCAAGTGAAAGCCCTTGGGACTTGAAACTTGCACAGATCAACTTTATCTTGTGCTAAATAATAGATAGGTGGTAGGATTTGAACTCACGACCCCTTGATCATAAAGGCTCTGATATCATATTAAGCGACAATTTCACTACAATAACTTAAGTTGTTGTGTGAGACCAACTTAATTGATTTTATATATTTATTAATAATTTGGCTCGTAATTTTTACCTCTACATTGAAGGGTTTTTCACGTGAGTCTTATTGTTTGTTTCATTGCTAGTTTCTTATTCTCGTATCATGTTTATTGCTACAACTTGAAGACTTTTTTTGTTGTTAATATTTGATTGATCTTTTAGACAATTGTATTATTTGTCTCTTGAAATCTCTAACAATTCAAGAATATTAATGATGAGTGTCTGTATACTAATTTTTTTTCGTAACATTATTTCTGATAACCAGTGTCTTCTTTTTGTACGAGCAGCAACATCATTTTAATTAGTACAAAATTTACAAAATTGATAAATGAGTACAAACGAGATTAAATGGGCAAGTAAGACTTATTGTTTGAGCTAATGTGTATTACTGAACTTTTTCAAATCTCGTATGTTACTGAAATTTTTACTAAGTGTTGTTATTGTTGCTAATTTCTTGGAAAAAAAAAACCCTAATTGGAGAAAGAATCTAAATGCAAGAAAGTATCTCATGTGGTCAATGCAATTATAAAAGAAGTTGGAAATTACATAAAAGAAGGAATGTTGATTATTAGGCGTACACCAAACAATTAGGAAATAGTACTTTCAATGATAATAAATTTAATAGGAGCATATATCAATGGTCCCACGTACTAATTATATGTTATGATCACATTAATTTCCATTAATGACAATGATCAAATATTTGATAATAAAAAAAGAGGGGGCTCAAGTCGGCATGATCATGGAAGCATTGATTTGACGTGAAAAAGTTTATGTTTGAATGAAACTTTAAGATAGGATTCTATGAAAACAACCTTAGTTATAATCACTACATCATCAATATATTTATATTAAAATTGTAATTGCTTTATTAAAAAATTTTACATTATTAAAATAAATTTAAAGTTTCATCTATATATCTATAAATTGGAAACAATCTCTTTATTATAGGAGTAAGATTAAGTACTATTAGACATTTTCAGATCCCTCATCTTATTAATCTGGTTATTTTGTATCTAATATACATATAAAAAAATAACTACGAGTTCTCTTAGGCTATGTTTGATTAGACGTGAAGTTTTTAATGAAATGGAATAGAATGTAATGACTTATAATGGAATGGATCGTATATGGATGTAATATTAGAAAATTGTTGTTTAGGAGGGATGAAATGATTCATAATGTAATATAGTGAAATGTTATTTGGATGAAGGGTTTATAATGTAATATAATGTGTCATTTTACATTTTATCCTAAACCCTTCAAGTTGGAAGTTTTCTATTTTTACTGTTTAGGATAGAATGAGACGTAATATGAAACCATCATCTTCTATTTCATTTCATTATAAAATCAACTCTCAAACGATGTAATAATATTACATTCTGTTCAATTCTATTATAAAACTATCAACCGAACATAATCTTATTGAAATATATATTTAAGAAGTCAATTTTATTTAATATTTGTCAATAATATTTATCAATTTATTTAATTTTTTATATCAAACTTGATGTGCTGCCGTCAATTTGACTTTCATAAAGGTGAAAAACAAAGTGCGAAGGAATCAAAATTTTGGTCAAAATAAGTGACAATTACAAGGAAATTAGATGTGACTCATGCTAAGAAAGTTATAGATTTCCTCACCATAGCCACACCCCATAAGAATTAAGTGATTAAGACTATAATAATGTACAAATCGTAATCATTAGTTAGAAGAACGATCATAAAGGAGATGCAATGATGAAGGAAAGGAAATTGTGTAGATATTCAAGAAAAGATAAAGAAAAAAAAGAGATTAGAACTAATTTCGACACACAAATGCACATAGTTGTACGTGACTTTATTCTAATTTTCTTAATTTTTATTAATGATGGCAATAAGTCGGCCCATGAGTTAGTCTTGCTTTTTTTTTAAATTAAAAGTATAAAATAAAATATTTTTTAAATTAAATTTAGACTTGGGTTGATCAAACTCAAGCCTGCTCAAAGTCTAATTATTATAAACAAAATGATGTCGTTTTGTTTTAAAAAGTTAGGTCTTGGATCGATATAAACCTGATTTAACCTATGAATTGACCCATTAAAAATACCTTAATTTAGGCCATAGGCAGCCTATTAATATCCCTATATTTTATTTCAACTCACAATCCAACAAATTGAATTAGTTAATATAAACAAATTTATATTTGATATACTTAAAACTCAATTATGAATTTAAAGAAGAGGATTAGAATTTTTTTTTAATTTAGAAAATTGAAATTAGAGAAATAAATTTTTTATTTAAATCAATGTTTTAAAAACCGAACCGGAAATTAAACTTGTAAGATAAGAGATTTAAGGTTTAAAAGGTTCAATCGGTATTAGATCGTCATAAAATCGATTAAGATTGAATAAAATTAAAGAATTTGAAAAATGATTGAAGAAAGCTATATTTACCTATTGAAAATTTTAAAGTTTAATTAAAAAAGAAAACTATTAAATAAAAATTAATTTGTTTATTTTGATTTATAAAAACTAATTAGTTTAAGAAAATTGACTGATTAATTAATAAATTTGTCGATTTTGATAACAAATATGATTAAACTAAATAGAACCGAAAAATCGAAAATTGTACCAAAAAGTTGTTTAATTTAAGATTTGTATTGCTAAATAAACTGAACCAGTTTATTTTTAAAATATTAATTTAAATTGAAGTTAAAGAAATAAATATAAAATTATAGCTCAAAATTGGAAAATGAAACTACAATGTGAAGTATATGACTTTATATACACATTTTTCATACCATAAATCTACACGTACCGTAGTCGGCAGAGCCATTAAGTACGTATCGACCCAAGAGAAGAAAAAAGAATGAGAAAAAAATGGAAACCTGTCCCTTCTTCTACAGCAATGACACATAACACAGAGAGGGATATGTGATTCGTCAAAGATTGGGAGTAATTAGTCAAGCCCTAATTTTCTTTAATTTAACATCTCATGGCTTACGCTTATCCCTTACGTTCCTTCTTTGTTGCTTCCTATAAATACACCTCCCTCTTTGCTTTTACTTTTCACCTCCAACCCTCCAAGGTGTTTACTAGGGCTAACTAGTTTTGGCCTGCCAAGTTCTGGTAGGTGATTTACTATGGCGATGATGTTATGTATAAGCATGGAAGTATCTGTTAAGCTCAGGAGGGATAGCGCCATGTGGGTTTTTCTTCTTCGACCTAATGGCGCCATCCATCCTGAGTTTCACCGATTCTTCTTGCTGTTTCTCTCTCCGTGTTTCTGGTCTTCCTGACAGCCATTTCCAAGCTTCAAGGTAGTCTCAAAGTGTGAGTTCAGTACTTTGTGGGGTACTCAATGTGTTTTTCTTTTGCCCTGGAATTTGTCTGTGATGCATTATTGATCTTCTGTGCTTTTTCTTCACAGAAAAAAGGTGATTGTTTCTGTTCAGTGATTCTGATATACTGTGCTAAAACATGTTTAATGTTCTTGCACTCTCGTCGATGCTGGTGAAATCTTCCAAGCTCTACCTGCCTGCCACTAGTTATAAAACTTTTCTCTTTTTATTTGTCTTCACATGCTCAATGATCTGAACCTTTTTGGCTTAATGATATATAATAATAATAAGATCGATAATAATAGCTCAAGAACTCTACAGGTTGAAGATTACTTTTAAGAGGAGAAACGTTCCTGAAGTGGTTTATCTGATATGGGACCTTGGAGCTTCAGGAAGTTGACCTACTTCCAAGCTTCGTGCAAGTCAAGGTCCCAGGCTTTTGGGGCCTGTGTTTCAGGATAGGAAAAAGCTTTGTTTCGGGATAGGAAAAAGTTTGGGTCTGTAACTAATTTTTCCTTGGTATATTTTCTTCTTTCCAGGTGAAACTATCTCCAGGATTCTTTTCTTGGTAAAATAGCTCATTTCATCATCTGGGTTTTTGCTTTCATTTAGGGTTTTAGTGTTCAGAGAAAGAAAATCACATTGAAAGTTCAAAATCAAACAGAACTAAAGAAAATGAAATTTATTTCTGAATAAATCCCTTTTATTTAGTAAAAATTAAATATCATTCAATTCTTAACTAAATCCACTTTTCCATGGATGGTTTTCAACGATGGGATGATAGGGGCCAGACTTAAAGTATATAATTTCTCTTTTTATCTTATTTATAATCTGTTTTTTTGTATGTTTTTTAAACCCTTTTGTAAATTTATTGCAGCCTATATTTGATATGCTTTTATTGTCATTTTTTTTGTAAATTTATGATTTAAAAGGGTCGGATTCTTTCTCCGAGTTATTTAGAAACATTCTCTCTATTAATTAGAGGTGAATTTGCGTATTACTAAATTTCTCTGAATTTCGCGTTTTACTTAATTTTATTGTTATTATAAAAGGTCGGATTCTATCCTCTCATGTTAACAAAATTTGATGTTATCAAAGATGGGAGTTTAAAAAAGATTTGAAGCAAAGGGTTTGATCAATTATACAAAGAAAAGGTAATTTATAAGCCTTATTTTGTTGGTTACCAAACTTATCTTGTGAATGGCAGGTTGGTACCATAATGTTACTGTGTGGAAGTTATATGTTTATGCAGAAGAAGTCAAGAACTGGCATAAGCTGATCAGAAGGGGAAGAAGAAGAAGAGAAGAAAGAGCAGACGACCCAGTTCAGCTTTTTTCGAGCAGAAGACTCCAAACTGACTGTTTACCTAATTTCTGTTCCAAGGGATTTATCAAGTGATCACAAGTGTTTCTTGTAAATTCAATGATTAATGGATCTTCAAAAATGAAAATGTATAGTAGATGAATGATAACGAAGAAGGATTAAAAATGGCAAAAAAGGTTAAATCGAATTTGAATTTAATAATTTTTATTCGATTAATTATGAAAAATAAGATTATAATTAAATTATATTTAATTTTAAAATTTGAAAATTCAATTTTCCTAAACAAAAGAATTTAAATTAACTATTTTCCTAATTTTTGTTATAAAGGGTTTGTCAAGTCACTAGTGTTTCTTAAAGATAGTAAAAAAGGTTAAATTGAGTTTGAATTTTGTAATATTTATTTAATTGATTATAGAAAATGAAACTATAATAGAATAAAATTAAAGATTTAAATTATATTCAATTAAATTAAAATTTTAAAATTTAATTGTTTCATGCAAAATGATTAAAATTAATTAATTTTTTAATTTCTAATCAAAAGGTTTGTCAAGTCTCAAGTTTTTCTCGTTAATTGAATGATTATTCTTCGTAAAGAATTGAATCTTCAAAAATGATAATAGGTAGTAGATGAATGGCATCCATCATTACTAGCTACGACAATAACAACAACAATGATATTCAACGAGACTTCTACTGAAATATGGGCTAAAGGTTCAATAATACATACCCATGCCCAATCCATCACTATTCATAATCTTAAATATACAATTTGCATGTGTTGGAGTTGGAGCTTTCAAGTTCATTTCTCCTTAACAATTGAAAGGTCTTACTTAAAAATTACAAAGTCTTGCATTTAATTACTCAATTTTTTTATATAAGATTTGAAAGAAGAAAAAAAAGGGACCAAAAATCACAAGAGTTACCATACATTTGTACAATTGAAAAAAGAAAAGGTATCAAATAATTAATATAAATGACAACCAAGTAAATTTTTTATAACAATTGAAGTAATTAAACATTACAAAAATAGAAATATATGATAAAAATAAAAATTAATTTAAATATTAATAATAATTTAAAATAAGATAAAATTTGTAATCATATTAAAGAAATTATTATGTGTACATAATATCTCCAAACCATATATTTTTGAATAAATCATTTAATTAATAATTCATAATTAGGGATGGTAATGGGCTAGCCAATGGCCAGTCCTAGCAATTTTTTAAAAATAATTTTTAAAAAATTAAAAATATAGAACAACGTAATTTTTTTAATTAAATCTAGGCTTGAGCTGTTCTGGCATAAGCTTACCCAAGGACTAACTCTTCTAAGTAAAACGATGTTATTTTACTTAGAATAATTAAGTTTTGAGTCAGTTTGAGCCTGACCTTGACCTATTGGTTGGCTCATTAAAGACAACTAAATCTAAAACTATGAGTCAAAAATTGTCATCTTTTTTTAGAATTACATAATCGTCTTGATCTAATTATTATTTATAAATTTCAGCATATTTTATTTTTAATTAATCGCCTTCTTCAAAAATTTCCATCTAATTTATTGTATCGGGTCAGGTTGAGTCACCGATTTGTATCGGGTCCATTGTTACAATGCTAACCCAACAATTACTTACTTGTCTAAGTCCAATGGGCTCACAAGCTCAAGCCCAACGTTCCCAGAAAGATATTTTACTAAACCAGCGCGCAATCTATCCGTTAATGTGGTTGTGAAAAAATGCAAAACAACACGTTACACAACGGAACAAAACTTCAACTGACTCTTGCTATTCTCGCACACACACGCGAGAAGGGGGGAAAAAAAATCTCCACTCGGCGATGGCTACTCGTCTCTCGAACCATCTTCTTGCGAGCATAAACTGTCAGCAACCTAACCGATCACTCGCCGGCAACCGGTCGTGCCGCCAGAGAGCCGCTGTCAAACCATCCCCGCGCAAAACCAGCACAACCGTCACTCCCGCTCCGAAGAAACCGGAACCTTCCACGACCGCAAGTGGACCCGTGAACAGCTCCGATAAGCCGAGACCTCGTAGCGGTTCCTTTTCTCACTTGAGGTCAGCTTTCTAGATATAGTTATCAAATATTGGTATTCGTTGTTTGGCTGTTTCGAAGTGGTTGAATTGTTTGGCGGTTTCTGTTTTGGCAGAGATAGGTTTCAGCTTAAGTTTGACGAGCTAGGGTTGGAGATTTTATCAATCGCTTTGCCTGCAGCTTTGGCTCTTGCCGCCGATCCAATTACCTCTCTCGTTGACACTGCTTTCGTTGGTCATATCGGATCGGTGGAATTGGCGGCGGTTGGTGTATCGGTTTCGATTTTCAATTTGGTCTCGAAGCTGTTCAATGTTCCGCTTCTCAACATCACGACTTCATTTGTCGCGGAGGAGCAGGCCAAAAGAAATTGTGACGGTAATAGGATTACATATATACATACAATTGAGGAATTTGTGTGTTTGTTGAAGTGAATAAGGCGTTTTGTGTGAAATTCCTTTTTTTTTTTTGGATTAAGATGATGTGGAAGAAGGGAAGAAGTTTCTTCCATCAGTGTCCACTTCCCTGGCGCTTGCTGCAGGGGTTGGCATTGTGGAAACGGTTGTGCTCGCGATCGGTTCGGGCTTCCTGATGAATCTTATGGGTATACCTGTTGTACGTGGGGCTTATTTGTTAGCTGTGAAATTGAATTTTGACTATATATGTTATTTAGCTTTATTATCATTTATCGATGCCCAATTTCAGTTACGTTCTCGAGTTTTTTTAAACAGTGTGATGTCTTTATGTTTTTAGGATTCACCAATGCGAGGACCAGCCGAGTGCTTTCTTACCTTGAGAGCCTATGGCGCTCCAGCTATTGTAATTGCACTAGCTGCACAAGGTGCCTTTCGTGGATTTAAGGATACAGAGACGCCTTTGTATGCAATTGGCAAGTATCTGCGTTAAGAAGATTGTACTATGTTGTTTTTTGTGAATTGGCTTCTGTTGAAGACATGTTGAAATGATTTTCTGGTGATGATTTAAACCTGGAATCTAGGATGCATGTTGCTTGTGGCAATCTTTTATTAACTAAGATCCCTATTATGATATCTTGCACAATTAAGTAGCTTTAGCATTTGTCACTAAATGTAAAAAACAGTGATTTGATAGTTGTATTGTCCGGATATCAGGGGCTGGAAACTTACTGAATGCAGTGCTTGATCCGATATTGATATTTCTTTTTGGTTTCGGAGTTGGTGGAGCTGCAGTTGCTACTGTGATATCTGAGTACGTCATTAATGTGGTAACTTAATCATAGCAGTGCCCTTAGTGATTTTATAAAAACTGCTATTAAGCGTTCTTTGTAATCAGGTTATATGTGTTTACCTTTGTCCAGATATCTGATAGCTTTTATCCTTCTATGGGAATTGAATGGGAAAGTGCTACTGATTTCTCCTGACGTTAATGGAAGCAGAACTCTGCAGTATCTAAATTCTGGTACATTTATTGCCAAAATTTATCTCATTTGACTTTGCATGCTCTCTCTCCTGGATGACAGCAATGGTTCATGAATATTAATTGTTAACTTAGTTGAGAAAGCATTTATTCCAACTGAATCTGTGTTTCTCCTTTTCTTTTCTAAATAAACATGCAGGTGGTCTACTTATTGGCAGGACCATAGCAGTGCTCTTAACAGTGACTCTGTCAACATCCTTGGCGGCAAGGGAGGGCCCTGTACCTATGGCTGGTCATCAAATTTGCATGCAAACCTGGTTGACTGCATCTTTACTTAATGATGCTTTGGCCATTGCTGGTCAGGTGAACTGCCTTTTTTTTTTTTAGTTTGTCGGGTGCATTCATAGATGTTAGCTCATTAACTATATATTAAACAGTCAGATTAGTAACTCTAGTTAACTGTTCAATCAAAAGGTTTGAGCACTTTTTAAGGCTCGTAAGTTAGGCAGGCCTAACTTACAAATGAGAACTGTTTTTTGGATATCAATAGCTCTTTTTTGCTCACAAAGGCTTAAACGAATGATTTACTGTTGTTACCTCCTTTTGATTTGTGCCTTGAAAATTGGGGAGTTTTTCATAGTTAATGGGAGTTGAGGTTGCTGATTGTACTTTGCGATTGTTATTTACAACTCTATGTTTTGAGGTGGATTTTCTTTTGTGATTGGGATATGGAGAGGAGATAGTATGATCAAATGTTTATGCTTGTGCAGTCTTTATTGTCTGCTGTAATTCCTGTCTAGCCTTCTTTGATTTCGGATGCTTTGCTAGGAAATAGAAGCAAATTTATAACAACTTTCTGTACTTCTGTTTGCGTTCCTGTCTGTGTGTTTGAGAAAAAAAAAATGAAAAGAAGAGAATGAAGATAAAACAAAGTGATTGCATTAGCTGTTTGATTATTTCCTGCTTTCTCCCTGTGGTTTTGGGATTTCACATTATATGCAGTTGCCAGTATGTTCTTTCTAATAATCTTAAAAGATTGTCGCATATAGGAGATTATAAAGAAGGGCCTGAAAAAGTTTGAGCTACTTCCATATTTTTTGTTTACAGAAATATGTAGAGCTCAATTGTAAATTCTCAACTTGTCATTGTTGATTTTTCTTTTAACAGGCTCTTCTGGCCAATGGTTATTCCCAAGGAAGTTATGAACAAGCACGCCGAGTGGTTTATAAAGTGTTACAGGTCAAAGATTAATTACTTGAGTAATCCCATTATTAGTTGGTTTGAAAGGTTTGGTGATATCGATTAAATATTAACTTGGTTTCACTGCTCTGTCAAACAGATTGGTCTCGGAACTGGGATTGCCTTGGGGTTTGTATTATCTATTGGCTTTGAAACATTTTCTAGCTTGTTCTCTTCAGATTCAGAAGTCCTTGAAATTGCCCGGTCTGGCATCTTGGTGAGGACTGCTTTGTGGTAAATTTATTTGAGATCTTACATCTCCCTGGCTTCATGAACAATAGTGTTGGATATTTGTTGTCATAAGAACATTCCTGTAATAAAAAAATTAATGGATGATAAAAGTTTGGCAGTTATTGGCAGATTTTAGGCGCCGTTACAATTTTCTTGGTCAGTGCAAGCGTAGCTTGTTTAAATGGTAAATATCAAATAAGGCATTTAGATGTTTGATGCAATCATAGACGATAAAATGATGAGTGAAGGATCACTAGTATGCAGTACAGTCACCTGGGTGATAGCTTTCTTCAAGCTCTCTAAAGGGTCTCTAATTTAGGCCAAATAGTAATTTTCAGGGAAGTCAACAATGAAAGACACTTTACTACCGAAGCTGTTGCAAATGTTGTAGTGTGAAGAGTTTGGACTATATTACGGGATTTGAGGGTTTCTTTTAAGCCTGGGGTTATGTAACCCCTCACTTCAAGGTGTATTTATAGCACAACCAATTTCTAGGTTTTGGGGAGTTAGCCCCATTTGGATAAATTCCTGAGACATGGTTCTGGAATAATGTACTACTATACTTCGGGTTTCTGGTTTTTATTCACTGAGTACTTTGCTGGAGCACGTGATGGGGAGACAATTTTGACTACCTCACTGATTGTCACCCTCTTTCGCAGTTTGTTGCTGGGTCTCAACCTATGAATGCTCTTGCGTTTGTTATTGATGGGCTATACTATGGAGTTTCTGACTTCAGCTATGCTGCATACTCTATGGTTTGTTCCAATTCTTGTACTAGTTGAAATATAAAAATTATCACTTTCCTTCAAGCTTATTATAAATTGATGTAGGTGGTAGTTGGGTTGCTATCTTCTATATTCTTAGTTGTGGCTGCCCCTGCATTTGGTCTTGCCGGAATCTGGACAGGGTTGTTCCTGTTCATGACC
>JANVCL010000007.1:15042656-15064962 GCA_026546855.1 Erythroxylum incrassatum | reverse complement strand
CCCGGGTCAAAAGGGTTTGCCCCGGTTAGGTTCTCCGACCTCTGCGTGGATACCGTTAGAGACGGTCTACTTTGGTCGTTATGGTTTGACATTGTTATATCGACACATAGATCCTGGCTTTCGGGAAGGTCCCAGAACAAAAAATTTTATTTTTCCGCACCGTATGCATGTGATGCACACACCGGGATTTTCCTACACAAACATGGTTATAAGATCGAGAACATGATTATGGAAAAAGTTACTTCCTTCCATAAATTTTTATTCAAAAATACTAAAAAAAAGTGAAAAGATTAAGAAATAATTGAAAAGAAACTTATTACAAACAAATATAGACAAAACATCATTTAAAATCAAGAACAAAAAGTAAAGCATCACACTCCCTGACAACGGTGCCAAAGTTGACATAACGCATCATAACACTACGCAAAATAATTTGACCTACAACTATAGCAGTTGTGAGTCTAGGTTGATCCTACAAACAGTGTTCGATTAGCTTTTGTTATGAAACGAATTTGTGTTTAGGTTATGGGGGGTTTGGGTTAGAAAAATAAAATGAAATTAAACTAACGAAAGCCAATTAAAGAAAACATTGAAAAGTGATGAAAGTGATTAATTTGTTAAAGACCCGGTCATTGGTCCAATATCAATCTACACCCAATTAAACATATTTCCTTGAATTATTGTTCTCTTACCTCTCCTAGCAATGATTAATTCTAGGTTAATAATAAGCTTTGTTAACCCTCAGTTTATCCTTAAGTGGTGTTTAATTGAGAAGAGTTCGTTAATTAAACCTAGTTATTGAATAACCTAAAACAAGCTCTCTAGATTTAATTGGATAACTGCATTACGAGTTAGGAAAATAGATTAATCAAGGAAACAACCACACAAAATCAATTCATTTAAACTAGGTTATGTTATCCTTAATGATTAAAAATCATTAGTTGCCACAAATGAATCTCAACACAACAATTACAATTCATATTAAAGATTCTAGCAATGGGTTCTTATATAAAAATAATCAAATAGAGCATTCAATCATTCTTACACAACACTCAAACATTAAACATAGGATAACATAATCAAGCTTTAAGAGAAAGAACAACAACCAATGAGAGAAATGCTTAATCGGGTTCTTCGGCATGGATGTCACCTCTAAATCGGCATTGGGAAGCTAGCCCTTCATGGGTCTCCAAAGGAATGGAGCTTTGCCCCTTCTTTTCTTCAAAACCGAGAGCTTACATCCTTAAAATGAAAACCTCAAATGAAACATATCTGTTTTGACGACAAAATGTTGTTTATACCAAAAAGTAAGGTTTTGGGTGAGCTGTCATGCTTTCATAGGTATGCATATGTTGTTCACGGCCGTGAGTGCGAGTCATAGAACTCACAGTCGTGAGTCACCTTACATGGGTGCACACCCATGCAACTAGTGTCACATGTATGAGTGGGGTGACACACCTTAACACAATTTATGACTAATGTGCCACCCCCGTGACACAGGTGGTGACTAATTTCCAGCACTCTTTTTTCACATGTACTCTTCTTCTTCATGCATTTTCTTATCTCCTTTTGCTCTAATTCTTCTTCTTATTGATCCATGAAGACAATTGAGTGTGAATATTTAGAAAACAACTCAAATATAGTACTTTCGACTCACTTTTGCTCCTTTACTTCCGAATTATACCTAAAACCAAATATGAACTAAACTAAGTATCTTAAGCATTTTTATATCATTATTCACTGAGTGTTATGGATTAAATGTATAATCAATTAAGCACATATCATTCACCAAATAAAAGTGTTATAACTTAAACAAGTTCAAGAAATTAAGGAACAATTATTAGGTCATCATCTTTTATTGGTAGACTATTAACAAGAAACTGTTCAAGACAAAATCAAACCAAGACCACAATTATTATTGTTACAAGTCCTCTGTAAGTTAAGCAAATGATGTAAAGAAAAGATTGAATTAAATGGTAAGGAGGCAATCAAGTCATACTAATGCAATTATTGATACACCAAGAATCCAAATATAAAATTTAATTTGTTAATTTGTATGGTATGAACTTATGGATGCTTATATCTCCCTCTATTTTAGACATTAATACTTACTCTTGAGAGAAAAAGTTGATATCTTTTTTATTTAATTTTTGAATGTGTTATGGACATATTGAATAATACGATGCATGAGAAATAGTGTTAATTATTGGTTTATCAATTAAAGAATATATTTTGACAAAATAGGTTATTGATGATTGGTGCATAAGTATTAATGCTTAACGAATAAGTATTAATGTATTGGTTATAACAATAATAGTACAGTGATAGACTACAATTCAAACTTATGATTTATAAAAAAAACAAAACTAATACAACGGAGTTAAATATCTGAAATTTCAGCGGGTAAAATGATCATGCAAGATCAATGACAATTTCTTCTTGCAAATCCTTTCAGCTTCTTCTTCTAATCTCTTCACACTCTTTTACTTCAATAATACTAATGTTTTTATTTTGTTTTTCCAAGAGGTAGAAGAAAAGAACCAAATTTGTTAACAATACAAAAACTAATCATGTCATGGTTTCCATCATTTAAGAGTTTTATTCTTCAATTATGCCTTTCCTTAGAGAAGTTTACATAAACAAGTTAAGAAATCCAACCATCAAAATAATTTACGTTCTTTAATGTTTATCTTAACATTGAGTATTTTTACAAGTTGTAAACTCTCTTAGATTTAGATCTGTCTTTGAAACTGCACAATGACATCAATATTGCACTTGCATACTAATTTTATCTTTATATTTTTACCAATCGGACCTAAACTTATACTTGACAATAAGAAAAAAAATGATGTTTTAGGAAGAGATAGATAAAGAGTATAAATTTTGATGTTTGTACATTCCACAATTTGAAATCTAAAAAATCATAAGAGTAGGAGGACTTGTTTAGATTCACGTGAATATAATTTTCATGTGGCAAAGTAGGTATGATTAGTCTACCAAATATTTCATGTGTGGGTGTAAGTTAGTAGAATGATTGCCATATCACATGTTTAATGATGTGTGTATCAAATATGGCGTTCCACATATATGCAGAAAGGAGTGAACATACACAAAGTGTGAAATATAAAAACTGTTAACATTGAAGAGAAAAAAAATAGTGAATAAATTGAAATAGAACATTTCCTATATATAATAAGTGAACTAAAAGATCGTTATCTTTATTACTTTTAGATGATTTGTGATTAAATACTTTTTTCTAATGAAGTTAATTAAGTTATAAATATGATTATCCATGTGTATTAATACATACCGAAGGTTATAAAAAGGAAGGGCTGCTTTACAATTTCGAAGGTTTGAAGAACAAAGCAGAATAAGCCTAAGCATATATAAATTAAACTGGCTTGAGGAAATATTTAGGGTAACAGAACAATATCTTTCGGTAATGTCTCATGTGATGATGAATTTTCTAAGTATATAATGAAGCGTACAAACTTCGATTCTTGAGCGTCAAAAACACGAGATCTCAGAATGAGCAGTCATCCTCGTATTGTGTGCACGTGAACATACTCCAGGAAGATTATGAAATACTAGTAATTATGAACCTGTTTAGTTTCTTTATTAGACCTTTGAGAACCTGCATTCCGAGACCGGTAAACCTAATGTGGCTAAAGCGTGTGGATGTGATAGAAGTAAGCGATCGTTTAGAAGTATTCCTTTATCTAACGATATTAAACTAAGCAATTCTATTATGATCGGTTTTTGTTGGCTAAAGATTTTGTCGTCGATGTTGAAACAATCAATGGCATTAGTCATTTGTGCCATCTTGCGCTTAAGAAACCTATATAAGATTGGTCCGGGACCAGGTCGAATTAATGGTTGTGGCCCCCAAGTTTGGGACAGGTTGCCTGAGAAACCATGTTAAATCAATTCAATGATGTGTTAGCTTTAGCTTGCAATATTATGACTTTGATAACTCCGCGGGATTTTTATTTTCGGTAATGCAACCAGTTGCTTTAGGAAACTAAGTATTTATGCAACTAATCAATGTTTTAAAAGTCGGAGTGGTGGTTGAATCTGAGAAATAATTAATTCAAGAGTCAATAGTTCAATTGAAATTCAACCGTGATTGAACCAGTGACTAATAAATATATAAAATTTTATTTTATATATTATATATATAAGATAATTTTTAAACATATTATTTAATTATTTATCTAATTGTAAACTTAACTTAAACTTTTAAACTTCGAAACATACAAGTTTTGTTTTAATTTCACTAATATAACACAAAATAAAATAACAAAGTTTACTAGTGATATTTTATCAAAAAGATTAAAAAGAAAGATCACAAACTATAATATTTATTCAAGTTGAAATCATCAAAATTAAGATATTTTAAATGAACCGACCAGTTCTTTCATTCATCGGTTCAAAAATTTTTATAAATTCGAGCACAAAATAAACGGACCAATCATTCAAAAATAAAATAAAGATTATATAAGATCGTTTTATACTCCAAATTACCGATTTTTTTGATTCAATTGATCAGTGCTTAACATTGATAGGTTAAAAATTAAAGATGTAGGAGATTAATGATGTTGCTACACCTAGTGCAAGCTATTTAAGCCTCGCCCATCAGATTAGACAATTTCTTAATGCTTTTGATTCCGCCCATCTATCGCACATTTATCGGGAAGGAAACTTCGTGACCGATAGCCTCTCTCACCATGCCTACACTTTCGATCCAGGAGTGCATTATCTATCGGTACCGTCTGATTGTATCGTCTCTTAGCTCTTCCATAATTTTATTGGTGTCACTTATTTTCGCTAGTCAGTTTGTAATACAGGACATTGCCCTCGGAATCAACCCCAAAAAAAAAAAAGACCGCGGGTGAAAAAGTACAGTAGAGAAGCCGACAGATGTAAGGAGCAAGTGGGTGTGACGGAAACGGAAATGCCTCCGCGTTAGTGTAACGTGTCGGTCTTCACTATGCATAAAGTAAGTTGGGAAAATGGTGACGCGTCATCATGTGGCATCTCAATTACAGTTTGTTCCCCCGTTTTCAATTCTCATGTATTTCGTTTCTCAATTACAGTATTCTTTAATTGTCTTCCTTCTTCTTCTTTAGTTTCTATCGATCCCATCCAAACTTGTGATCCCAAATTGCCTATTATTTTCCTATCCGAGCCGACCTTTTCCCAACTCAATTTTCCCAATACTAAGTTGGTTCATTCATTTGTAAGGAGGATAGGTTTCGATTAAATTGATTCATGCATTTGTAAGGAGGATACGATTCCATTAATTAATTGATTAATGCCTCCTGTGGTGGTCCTTGCTTGGGAATTTGTTGAAATTTTTGTTACCGTTGAAAGAATTAATGCCTGATCAGAAAGAGGAAGATATTTCCAGAGTTGGTGGCAGCCATGGTAATGAAGCAGAAAGTGAGCACCTAGGCAGCACGGGCAGTAACAAGTTTTGGTTTCTAAAGAAGAAAAAGAAGAAGAAGAAGAAGAACAATGGGCGCGATGATGATGATAATCATGAGGAAGAGCGGCATAGCGGTCACATAGATAATAAACAAAAAGTTTCCAAGGCAAACGGAATGGTCCCTTTTCCCCTTAGAAAAGCCAAGCAACGTCTCTCTTTTCCCACAAAATCACCACCATCAACTTCCATTTCTTCTGCTTCTTTTCCAGGTCAGTTTGGCAGTTGTTCTTGCTTTTGTTTCAAGCATCCTCGTATGATGTCTGAATCCTCTGTTCCCTCTCCCAAAAGCGATCCTAATAGTCCTAGTTTCACTCTTTCAATGTTGACTTCCTTGATTGAGAATAATGATTTCTATTCTAAAGAATGCAACCCTCACTTGGTTCATACTGGGTGAGTTAGCCTTATCCAGGACTTGATGATTCATTGGCGATGTCAATTGCTAATTAAAAACCTTATTTGTGCTCCGTCCTATTATATGCTCCTATTCCTAAACGTCTTTCCTTTGGGAACCCTTCTATTGGGTGAAGAGCGGTCTTGGTGCTGGAGATTGTGAAAAACTTCATTTCAGTTGGAGACTACAGTCCCTCCAGATGTATCCAAGATTTCAGTACAACATTGCGCGTACATCTATGACAAATGCCCAGCTTTTGACTAGCACCTGTAGTTCCCAATGCTGAAATTGGGGTCCTCATCTATGGACAACCCATCAGTCTGCGATGACTTTTTTTTCTGTGTGTTAACCCCTTAAACATTAGTTGCGGACGCAATGTTGATTGATTGTTGTGGAAGTCGCTTGAGTGAAGTTATTATGTCGATAATATGGCAAAGTTTAGCAGGCATCGATGAATAGAATAGGTTGAATGGTGATGAGAATTAGGGTGTTAACATTGTTCATTGTCATGGATGATATCTCTATGTTGGTATATACGAAAACATGTCTCAAGTGGTTGTGGGAATGAAAACACTTCCTGGTGAAGCATTATTCAACTCAATAAGTGTCTTGTCTTATTTAATTTGTTCAAATAGCACTTCCCTGCCAGATTTACCACAGCGATTCCCCACCCTGGCCTGACCGAAAAAGTCTCTAATTGTCAAGGAATGCATGCACCAACCTGTGGTTTGGATTAGGATCGTGGTCCCCATAAGTTAAGATGGGATGAAATTAGTTCCTGCCTGAGATGCATGCATAATGATTTTCTACAGTTGAGTTGGTTGTTACTCGTGTGTCACTTAAATCAGCAAACTGAGTTGATAGCCCAGAATCCTGCCAGAGCTTTCCATACGATAAGTCATGTGTGTTTGCAAGCTATGCCTTTGAATCGGTTGTTGTGCCTCAGAACCAGTTGATGAAGGAATTCTTTTGTCACATATTCCTCTTTTGTTTATGTGGGGTGCTTATTTATCAGCTCCTACAATCAACACACAGACCAGAAAGAGAGCTTCAACTTTTAGCTCATTGACCATAGTGGGACTTATTTACCACCAAAATCAATATCGTTAAAAAAAGCAATTTTAGGTCATCTTAGAAAATAAGAAAAGCTTGTACTAGTAAAGACTGAAAAGGGCAAGATAAGTGGAATTTATCAAGGAAGAAACAGATGGACAGATGATGTGGGGGGCTTGATTTTGCCTCCGATGATCAAATTTCTTAGTCTACCAGCGACAGAGACAAAAGGGGTTTGGATAGAGCCATGGAGGAACCCGTGGGATGATGGGTGGGAATTCTCAAAAGTGGGCCGTTGGCATTTATCCCAATAAAGACTAGTATTAATACTAGATGGGGCATGTGGCCAGGCTGCCTTTTTTATGAAAATAAAAAAATTACTCTATTTTTTTTAGAAATTAAAAATTACTCTATTATTGAATCGTTCATAACTTCATATAAAACGATTTTATATTTCAAAAAGATGGAAACTTGTTACTGGGAGAGAGAGTGGGGAATCGCTTGATGGTGCGTTCATGGGACTTTCCAGTACTATGGCTTTTGTTTAGATTACTCACCGAGGAGCTAGGACTGGGAGACAGCCCATGACTGTTTAAAGGGTATACATATATATTTTTTCGACTTGTTTATTGTTTATTATTGTTCTGTTCTTATCATGATCATTCGTGATGGCTGCAGATTTGATCCCATACCCCCACCCTGCCAAAATTTAATCTATCTTTTCCTCCCTACGCGACAGACATCTTTTTGTAGATTCCTCTTTTGCCTTTTTGTTTAGGTAGGCCTCTCCTAACTTTTGCGTAATAAAATTAGAAACTTGTTTGGACACTTTATACAGTTAAGAGCTGTCTTTAACTTGTTTATGGGCAATTGTAATAGCTAAAAGCCAAAAATGAGAGCGAAGAAAAGGCAAAGAAACCAAAAGACGGAAGGAGATGCAAGTCCCTTCGAGAATGAGCTCGTTTTCAGTATTTTGTCCACTTTTACTGCTGCAGGCAGTTGGAAGTGTAGTGGCTGGCAGAGAAAACCCACCCACTGAGGACATATATATGAATTTTTTTTTCTGGGGGATAACTAAGGTTGATTATTTTATATATGAGATGAAGAATAACAATAACATGGTGGTCCCTGCTCTCTATGCTTTTGGATTGATGGGGCATGAGCACACACTCGGGATTCTCATTTCCAAGCTTTACTTGTTGAAGCCAGTTCCACAACACTGGACTTGAAGCAGCGATTCGCCTTTCTTCCTCATCTTCTTCTTCAATCCAACCAGGTTAGAGGCTCGTTCCTCTCTTTCTCAAATGTTTTGTTTTAAGACTTTGGTCATCTCTCTCTTTGTTTAGTATCTTTGGTTGTTCAATTATTGATCGCTTTTCTGTTTGTTATCGTTGAGCGTGCTAAGACTCTCTGAGACTGAACCACAGTTTGCTTATGACCAAATAAACCAATGATAGAGGGACTTGTGGGGCTTTAGTAATTAGTTCTTTTAGGCTTTCCAAATTATTTGTTTCCTTGATTCCTTATTACAGCTACCTTTAATGCTCGAGCTCCGCTTTTCTTCAAACAAAATTTTGGAATGACCTGAGAATTCTAACTATTCTCTTGTCTTGGTTCATTCACCTTATAGGAGCTGCCATTTTCTCCCTCATTATCATCACACTGTTGTTAACGCCTCAGCAGGCATTAGGATGCCTTGTATGGTGATGATGGCAACAAATTTGACCGAATACTCACTAAAATATGTTCAGTTTATGCCACCCAACAGAGAATGCAAAAGAGGGTTCATTGTTGCTTGAAGTTTCTAGCAATTTTTTTCGTTGATTCCAGTGTTTTTTATTTCTCTGACAGTCTGCAGGGAAATGTCTACTTCAAGACCTAGTCATTCATCTAGCAATTCTGGGAGATCAAGACAGAGTGCCAGAATTATTGCTCAGACAACTGTGGATGCAAAGCTCCATGCCGATTTTGAAGAGTCTGGCAGTTCATTTGACTACTCGAGCTCAGTACACATCACGAGTTCAGTTGGTCAAGATCAACAACCTAAGTCTGACAAAGTTACCACGGCTTATCTTCATCACATCCAAAAAGGCAAACTGATCCAGCCTTTTGGATGTTTGCTGGCCTTGGATGAGAAAACTTTCAAGGTCATGGCATACAGTGAAAATGCCCCCGAAATGTTGACCATGGTTAGTCATGCAGTTCCAAGTGTTGGGGATTACCCTGTTCTTGGCATTGGAACTGACATTAGAACCATCTTCACTGCACCCAGTGCCTCCGCCTTGCAAAAAGCCTTGGGTTTTGGGGACGTTGCGCTCTTGAATCCTATCTTAGTTCATTGCAAGACATCTGGAAAACCGTTTTATGCAATTGTCCATCGCGTAACTGGTAGCTTGATTGTGGACTTTGAACCCGTGAAGCCTTATGAGGTCCCTATGACAGCTGCTGGGGCGCTGCAGTCTTACAAGCTTGCAGCCAAAGCAATTACCAGGTTGCAGTCTTTACCTAGTGGAAGCATAGAAAGACTTTGTGATGTTATGGTTCAGGAGGTTTTTGAGTTGACTGGCTATGACAGGGTGATGGCTTATAAGTTTCATGATGATGACCATGGGGAAGTTGTTTCCGAAATAACTAAGCCTGGTTTAGAGCCCTATTTGGGTCTGCATTATCCAGCCACCGATATTCCTCAGGCTGCACGCTTTTTATTTATGAAGAATAAGGTTCGGATGATTGTTGATTGTCGAGCAAAACATGTCAAGGTGCTTCAAGATGAGAAGCTTCAGTTTGATCTGACCTTATGTGGTTCGACCCTGAGAGCTCCGCACAATTGCCACTTGCTATATATGGAGAACATGAGCTCAATTGCTTCATTGGTTATGGCAGTTATAATCAATGAGGGGAATGAAGATCTTGATGGCCCCGATGCTGCACACCCACAGGAAAGAAAGAGACTTTGGGGTTTAGTAGTATGCCATAACACTAGTCCAAGGTTTGTTCCATTCCCTTTGAGATATGCTTGTGAATTTCTAACTCAAGTATTTGCTATTCATGTCAACAAGGAACTAGAATTAGAAAATCAGATTGTGGAGAAGAATATTTTGCGCACTCAGACACTGTTATGTGATATGCTAATGCGTGATGCACCATTGGGCATAGTCACTCAGAGCCCAAACATAATGGATCTTGTGAAATGTGATGGTGCTGCACTACTGTACAAGAACAAGCTATGGAAGTTGGGCGTAACTCCAAGTGATATCCAGCTCCATGATATAGCTTCATGGCTCTATGAATGCCATATGGATTCCACAGGTTTGAGTACAGATAGCCTGGCTGATGCAGGGTACCTAGGTGCTCTTGCTCTTGGGGATATGGTGTGTGGGATGGCTGCTGTAAGAATAACTTCCAAGGATACACTTTTTTGGTTTCGGTCTCAAACTGCTTCAGAAATTCGATGGGGTGGTGCAAGACATGAACCAGGTGAGAAGGATGATGGAAGGAAGATGCATCCAAGGTCATCCTTCAAGGCGTTTCTTGAAGTTGTCAAGACAAGGAGTTTGCCCTGGAAGGACTATGAAATGGATGCAATCCATTCCTTGCAGCTGATTCTGAGAAATGCATTTAAAGACATGGAAACCATGGATACAGATACCAAAAGAATTCATTCACATCTCGGTGACTTAAAACTTGAGGGGATTCAAGAACTTGAAGCAGTGACAAGTGAGATGGTCCGATTAATTGAAACAGCTACAGTGCCAATATTGGCAGTTGATGTTGATGGCCGTGTTAATGGGTGGAATACAAAAGTTGCTGAGTTGACAGGCCTAGCTGTTGATAAAGCTATTGGGAAGCATTTGCTTACACTCATTGAAGATTCTTCTGTTGACAGAGTCAAAAATATGTTATTTTCAGCATTGCAGGGTATGTCTTATTCCAATTCTCTTAATTTCCTTTTTTATCAAGTCTAACTAGTGAATAACATTTTTTAAAAGATGAGATAGGTGAGTAATCCAATGGAAAATTCTCCAATCAATTCATGGGAGTTATGGATTCAAGTCACCATTCCTCATCTCCAAGGGCAATTCCGTATAGAACTAGGAACTTTTCACAGGCAAAGTAGAATGATTTTGGTCCTTCTAGTCCATCCAATTCAGGAACCCCATATTGGAGAATTTGAAAACTAATCGAACCCTCTAAGATTGTCAAATGAGAAATTGTGTTCTTTGTCTTCTAGATCTCAAGATCGTCACTATTTTATGTGTCAAGAAAATAGAATCCTGAAAAGAATACAGATGAGACGTACTATTGCTTATGTGTTGGGTGTGGTTTGTGAAGAGTGGATGGTGCTCTATGACCAATCCCTTTGTTTAGATTTTCTTACAAATCAAATCTGCAGTAACCTTGTTTACTTGACCATTAATGCCTCGACCAATTGACATACTATTGCTTATGTCTACGGTGTGGTTTGTGAAGAGCAGATGGTGCTCTATAACCAATCCCTTTGTTTTGATTTTCTTGTAAATCAAATCTGCAGTGAACTTGTTTGCTTGACCATTAATGCTCGACTAATTGAGTTGGGAATGGGTTGATGGGTTGAATTGCTCTCTGGCCTATGGAAATCCTTATGTTTCAAATTTTTTCCAAACTATAACCAAATTGATAGTTCCATGCCCACTTCTTGGCAGATTATAAGCTTTGGTTTGAAGAGTTTCCATAAGTGGTCCAGATTTGTGCTCATCCCTGAAAGAAAACATTGTGTGATATATTGCTTGAATGAAATATGTGCCGTATGTCAGTTGTTCTTTGTGATCATCATTAACCAAAACGAATGAGTAGAGATTGGATGTGCTAATAGTGAAATTCTTCAAATAATTTTCCTTGGAATATTAGAAAAAAGATGGTTGCATTCTATTTCTCCCTGTTATTGTTGGAATGCCAAGAGACGTCTGATTTATGGATGAAATGAAGTTTGGTTTTATTTTGATTGTTTGAAACATAATAATTTTTAGTTCGCCTTGCTGCTATCTATATCTTGACATACTTTGCAGAGATGAGCTGATGTCAACAGATTTGCTTTCTAATCAGGCAAAGAGGAGCAGAATATCGAATTCGAGATCAAAACACATGGTTCTAAGATTGAAAGTGGCCCCATCAGCTTAATTGTTAATGCTTGTGCAAGCAGAGACCTTCAGGAAAATGTGGTGGGGATATGTTTCGTTGCTCAAGATATCACTGACCAGAAGACAGTCATGGACAAGTTCACCCGTATAGAGGGTGATTACAAAGCAATTGTACAAAACCCAAACCCTTTGATCCCCCCAATATTTGGGACTGATGAATTTGGCTGGTGTTCTGAGTGGAACCCAGCTATGACCAATTTGACTGGTTGTAAACGTGAAGAAGTAATAAATAAAATGCTTTTGGGAGAGGTTTTTGGGATCAATAGGGCTTGTTGTCGTCTTAAGAATCGAGATGCGTTTATAAGTCTTGGTATTATACTTAATAAAGCCATGACTGGCCAGGAACCTGAGAAGATCTCTTTTGGATTCTTTGCTAGGAATAGCAAGTATGTAGAATGCCTGTTATGTGTGAGTAAGAAATTGGACAGGGAGGGTGCAGTCACTGGGGTTTTCTGCTTTCTACAGCTTGCAAGCCAAGAACTGCAACAAGCTCTTCATGTCCAGCGGTTATCGGAGAAAAATGCTGTGAAAAGATTAAAGGCATTAGCTTATATAAAAAGACAGGTTCAAAATCCTCTCGCTGGGATTACATTCTCTAGAAAAATGATGGAAGGCACGGAATTGGGAGCAGAACAACAACAGCTTTTGCATACTAGTGCCCAGTGCCAGCTGCAGCTTAATAAGATTCTTGAAGATTCCGATCTTGACAATATCATTGAAGGGTATGATAAAGTTCAATTCATTGAGATTTATCTTTCTATTATTTCAAATTATGCAATTCCAATTTGGATTGTGTTGAACATAAATACTGGTATGGTTTAATACAAGATTCTCAATGACAAATGCGTGAAGGTTCAATGCGAATTTTGCTGCTTAGATAATTTGCATTCCTTATGCTTTATCTTGGGTTTCAAGTTTTTTATAATGATTCTATTATCCATCTAAATCTTTTATAAATGAATCTTGTCCGAGCTGTATGAGCATGCAAAACTGTACAGCAGCTCCTAACACTACGCTGAAATGGAAGCTTTGTAGCTTTCTGTGCATCATGCAAAGTGATTGGTACCTTGCATTTTGTGAACTTTGGTTTGCATGTGTCTGATATATGTGCTTAGTTCATGGAACTTTTCTCATCCACCTGAGCTTTTGCCTGTACAAAAAGAAGTTGTGGATGAATTTTAGTGTTACGTAAAAGAAAAATGAAAATGTTTTTCCAATCTGCATATGTGGCATTAAGGATGTTGAGTACTTGCTCACTATTCTTCCTATGAAGATTGTTTCTGAAGATTTATGTGGAGCGTTGAAATTTCATAAATGCTGGTATATATGAGGTTTTACATGGAAGGAGTCCTTGTGATTCGTGATGCTGTGACCAGCACTACTACATTTGTAAATAACTTGCACAGGTATACATGGTTTATACACAGCAACCTGACTATGTAGAAGATGTTGAACGTAAGAAGTTGAGGTTGTGGATCTGGGCTGGTGAATATTTGAATTCACTTCATCACACTTTATGTTTCTGTCTTGGATGTTATTCATTTACGATCTACTATTAGCTTTAACATCTTTTTTATTAACAGTTATTTAAATTTGGAAATGGTGGAATTTATGCTGCATGATGTCCTAGTTGCCTCGATCAGTCAAGTGATGATGAAGAGTAAGAGCAAAGGTGTTCAGATAATCAATGATGCAACAGAGGAGATCATGACTGAAGCATTATATGGTGATAGCATTAGACTCCAGCAGGTATTAGCAGACTTCCTGTTGGCATCAGTTAATTATACACCAAATGGGGGCCTGCTTTCTGTTGCAGCTAAGTTGACCAAGGATCAGTTGGGACATTCAGTCCATCTCGTGCATCTGGAGCTCAGGTACTACCTTAGAGAGTGTGAAGCTGTCATCTCTCTGCCATAAATTGGCATAAAATGATAGAAACAGTAAGAACAAACAGAAATTATAATTTTTCTCCCCGAACTAGGTTTATATTCAGCCAAACTATCCACTGAAAATAAAACTCATGGTCCTCAAGTAACTCTTTCTGGGAACATGATTTTGTAGAATAAGGATTGTTTAAATGTCAGAATCTTGCACTCAGAATATGAAATTGAGACATATACATCTAAATGATCCAAGATTTCACAAACTAAAAATGGAAAATTAGTTTTGTTGGTATAGGATATAATGACTCGGCAAAATGCTGCATATTTGATGTATAATCAGGTCTTTTATAGCTTGAATAACAAAAAGTTACATCCATTTGTGTTCAGCATAACACATGCAGGTGGGGGAATACCTGAAGCCTTACTAGGTGAAATGTTCGGAAGTGATGGGGATGCTTCAGAGGAGGGCACCAGCCTGCTTATCAGCAGAAAACTGGTGAAGTTTATGAATGGAGATGTGCGGTATCTGAGGGAAGCAGGAAAGGCAACTTTCATCATATCAGTTGAACTAGCTGCTGCACGCAACAAGCCACATGCCTGACAAATTACTCGGGAAATCTGCTTGTAATAGTTGTACAGTTTAAAATAAATATCAATTCTGTGCTGAATGCTGCCATTCGCCATAGTAATGCTTACTGCTAGCTGTTAAACTCTTTTAGGTTGGCACATATGTTTTGCATATGAAAGATAGGTACATTTGCAGCTTTCTTAATTGCTTTTTGTAAAACTCAATTCTAGCCAGTGTCGTCACAGTTAAGATTTTTGTTTTAATTTAGAAACAAATATAAGCTAATTAAAGGTCATTTTCACCAAGAAAATAATAGATTCAAGGCTATGCTCCAACTACGGCTGCAGTTGTTATGATACTCTCAGTATTACTAACGGATAACCAGAAAGAACTTAAACTATTTTTGCCTAGAGTTGCCTCTTCATGTAAGCATTCCTTTTTAGTGTATTCGAGAGCCGCGGGGGTTAATCTCTTCCCCTGGTTAACCCGTCGTTATAAAAATTCCCTTATTTTTTAAAAATTTTTAGCCACTTTGTAATATTAAAAATAATAATCAGTAATTTTTACTGGATCATTAGAAAAAATATTTCTTACTTTACAAGCTTGTAGATTAATCAGACTCACTATTAACTAATATAAGCCTTTAGAATATGTGTGTGTATATATATAATACAACCGATACGCTACAAAGAATTTGAAGAATGAATTAATATCATGAAACTGGAATCAACTATAAGATTATGCTATGAAGCTTAATACAATAGCTCTTATAAATAAATAAATAAAACGTAACGTTATTAGATCCTAAGATGCAGAACAAATTTAAATGGGGTACCTGATCGGTTGATTCATTAACAATTTTGTTTCAAATTACTAAGACCAAACTGAAAACTTTCTCAACAAACGTGACGAAGGCTCAAATGATCTTATACGTTAAATGTCTAAAGGTACTTGAACCATTGTTATCTACGTCAAGTCACAAATTTATCACAACATGCATAACTTGATGAATCATCAATTATATATTTGTAACATAATTAACTGATCTTATTATGCATTTTGTCCAATTAATTAATTTATCAGATAAGTTTACGAGACATCATCTTATATAAATAAAATTATGATAAAATCATAATTACGATGTTGATAATATATTTAGGTATTATCTTTAAACTATTTGTAATTATTGTCATATTAAGATTGAATATTAGTAGACAAAAATATATCATGGTTTCTTCCCTAAGAAGAAAATAAATTAATATCTTAGAGTAAAATATGAGATACTTAAGCAAATATATGAATGTTTGTTAAAGAATGAGTTCATTGCACTAAATATTACTTGTACGTTTAAGGAAATGCTTATTGTGATGATTGCGATCATTTGACTTGAGATACTTAGATTATCTCATATCGGGATTATTATATATTGATATCATTTAATACTAGTATTTATTTAAAAAAAACACTGGCCATGACTGAATGAGGCTTTGAAAATAGTTAAGTAAATTGTCAAAATTATTAAACCTTACAAAATTTTGCAATACTAGCCCGAATTTTAAAAAGTAATACTAAATTTTTTTTCAATTTTTTGCAAAAACTCTCAACATTAAATTCTTTGTTAATGTATATGACATGGTCAGCTACATCAAGTTAGTATGTTTTGTCATATGACTGTCATATATTATATTTATATTGCATATAAATTTTATTATTTAATAAATTAAAATATTAAAAACTCTAAAATAATTACATCATCTATTTTAATTAGGTACTTGCTTTGTCCAGTATCTTTTTTATTGTTTGCAATTTTCATCTTATATTGGGTTTAAATGGGTGAATTCACTTTCTAACTAGGAAGTCAATCAACAGAATGGGAGGATAAGCAAATTGAGTATATTAAAGAACGAGTGAATGAGCAAGGCAAGTAAGAGGGCTTCAAGAAGGGGAAGGATCTTGCCCAAGTTTTTCGAAATTTTGTCCATAATCCGTTAGACTATATTATCATCAATCCATGGTAAAATTGACTAATAATTTTCGTCTTTCCAATTGCATATTGATGTGATATGTTTATATCAATATTAAAAATACCGCAAGTGCACAACGTAACTATAGTTACCAAAGGCAAGTACGGGTCGATCTCACGAAGAATGTAAGTAATAGTAATTACCCTTTTTCTATTATCTAACTTATGAAAAAATTGTGAATTTTAATTAAAAATCAAGCCAAAAATAAACTAAGAATTAAAACAATATTGAACGTAGAACAAGTAGAATACGAAGAAAAATCAATATCAAATAATAGTGTCTAGGTAATGAATTCCCTAAGAATTCTTAATCATTAACCCTTTTTCATGAATTATATTATTGATTATTAGACCACAAAATTCTTATCTTATATTAGTATATTTCTCTAGACTATTAACAACTAATCTATTACTTGATTAACATAAGTCATTAATATAAATCTTTCCAATTAAAACCCTGGGATTGCATTATCAATTTATGAATTTTGTTATTATGTTTGACCTTAATCCAAAGGATTTATGTCGACCTATCTATAGGTTTGTATGCAACTCCTTCCAATTATGGTAGATTTATTCATATAAAGAGGATTTTTCAATCTCAATCATATGAAATCAAATCATGCGCGAATATTCTTGATATATTAGAACAATAATAAATTGCATAATTGAATTATAATAAATCAATCAATAAAATTGCTTTAATAAAAGATTAACTCATATTGTTATCACAACTTAGGTTTTATCTTACCTAGATACTAAACAAGTTTAGTTCCTATCTATAGAAAATGAAATCAATAACAAATATGTAGAAGAATAAATAGAAAACAAAAGAAATCATAATTCTAAATCTCCTTTTTTCTTTTAATAAATCTTCTTGCAAGTTTGGATTGGATGAAGCTCTCTATCGGATCTCTTGATGTTATCTTCACGTTTTCCTCATCCTTTAACCAGAACTATCACCTCTTTATATGTCTAATGACCTAAAATTACTTTAAAACTCAGCTCTCCCTGTTTTGCCTCCATTCATGTCCTTTTATAGTAAAAACTAATATTTTTTAACTTAACAAAAAAAACTAAGATTTTCACAGTCACTTACACGACCATGTAGGTGCAAAAGCATATATATGGTCACGTATCTCCCAATTGCTCCAAATCTTTGTTTTATGTCACGATTTTATTTGAATTATTTAAGTCCACGAAGGTAAATATCACCTACAAATGTAATTGGAGTAAATTAAGTAACAAAAATACATCAAAACTAGTAATATCAAGCAACCACATCAAATATAGGTTTATAATTATAGCCAAATAGGCATTTATCAAACATCTCCACACTTAATTTTTTGTTTGCCCTTAAGTAGATCATATTCTAAATTATTAATCTTATGAATATCTATCCCTTATAACCTCAGCATGTCCATCCATACTATAAATCATAATATCATATTGATGAAATTAACATACAATTAGAATCAAATTTTCCTAAAAATAACTTCATAAGTCGCTATCAATAATAATCATGTCAATAATATTTTGAAATCGAAAGCACAAAACTTTACACCTTTACCAAGGTTTTACTCAATGCACTCAAGTAATTAGGGTGAAAAGTATAAGAACTCTCAAATCAATGCATACAAGGATTCTTAATTATAAGCTTGCGATATTATCATATCTCTACCACTTGTACGTAGAATAGAAACAAAAATAAAAAAAGTCTTGATATAAGTTTTAATGGGCTTAGGTAAGTTATGATTGGGATAATCAAAGGGCTGCTAAATTGAAAGAAATTTACAATAGCCAAGATTACAAGAAACTTAGTCTTTTACAATATAGGTCCTTTAAGACATGAATCCATTGGTACCATAATTCTAGCACTTTTTTTTACAACCATTCTTCATGTACCAAAATTAAAGAAATATTGGACCTTTTTAAAATTCAAATTTCAAGCAATTAAGTAATTGCAGATATTTTCAGGGCTCAAAACAATAAAAAAGCTTCAAGAAAAATAAGGTAAAGGCTAATAATGGTGTTATAATTAATGAAAAAGGATAAGGCTTAAAATTTGATTATTTATAAAGGATAAAATATGGTAAGGTAATTTTTAAGAACATAGGCTAAACAACTATCAAATCTAAGTGCTTTCATCACTTCAATGCTTTTAATTTCACATATGTGGTCTCAACATGCATAATAAAAGCAAGTTCTAGAATCATTCAACCATGCATGATAACACATATGAAAGAATAAAAGAGCTTAAAATTTTATGAATCTTGCTCTTAGTTTCAAAAGCTAATGAAAAAGATGGTCTTGTATGTGTAAATAATATGGAATTTTCATTTAATTTGACTATTTTCAATGACTACTAATAATATAACTTATAAAAGCAAGTGTATTCTAACTTTTATCATTTTGCATACTAATTCAAATCAATAATCAATAATGAAATAAACTATTTATGGATAGTTTTAACTAATTCAAAATATCGGTTAATAATATTTAATAACAAATATTATAATAAGCTTAAGAAAATTATGATCCCCTTTCCAGCACTTGAATTTGTACATTGCCCTTAATGTACACAACATAAGCATCTCAAAATAAAAAATGAGAAATTGGAGACATTTGGTACTTCCCTGAGTAATAAGAATTCATATTTTTGGATCCATCCGATACTAGACACAATACTCCTTGCAAAATATAAATAAAAAGGGATAAAAGGTCAAATAAAATAAAATTAATGAAAATAAAAATAAAGAAAATAACTAAGGAACATGGAAATAAAAATGACATAAATGAAAATATATCCTAAGGCTTAGATTGCCTCCCAAGTATCACTTATTTAATGTCGTTAACTTGACGTACCATTCATGCTTACCATTATCCAAGGTTTATGATTTGTGCCTTACTTCCACCTATTTCTCCACGTAGGAGTTTTGTAGCTTGTGAATAAGCCACCTGTTATAAGGTAATAGCAAGGGCATAATTTATCAAATTAATAAATCCAATCAATTGCTTTAGTGCATTTTAATAACAACTGTTAATAACATAGGGAATAATAAAACTCTTTGAATTGGTTGACATAAGTACTATGTTTTGAAGGAAGTGGGAATCATCTGTTCTTAAGGTGACTACCAACAATTCATCAATAGTTTCCTCAATAGGCTTCTCTTTTTGCTCTTCCTCAAACTTCTTTGCCCACTTTTCTTCTTCCTCTTCATAGATAAAGAGTTCCTGCTCTTCTTTTTCTTCAATCAGCTTTTGCCACTTCTTTACTTCCTCTTTCTGGACAGAGGCTTCCTCCTCCTCTTCTTCTTCATCTACTTCCTCTATCATCTGTTTGTCCACCTCTTCTAAAGCAGTATTTACCTCCTTACCTTCTTGGAATGCAACATCATTCATGAAATTGACCTTCATCACTTCTTCACTCTAAGACATTAATAAGCTCAAATAGTATGTTGTATTATACTCAATATATTCATGTGAAGAAAATCTCTCTTCAAATTCATTTTCGCTAGCTACACTTTTGACAAGGTATTCTGTTATTATATCTATAATACTTTCTTCTTATTATTATCATTGTAAATTCTTAGTTGGAGCATAATCATTCCATCTCTACATAAGGGTAGCTCCACTCTGGATGATAAGTATTCTTGTAAAGTGTACTCAAAGGTTGGTTGTGCATGCGCGATTGCTCCTATATGTAGTTTGGTGCTCGACATTCATTATTGTAATGGTTACTCCTACAAATGTTGCAACACAAGAAGGAATTCGATTGAGCTTCCAAAAACATGTCAACAAGCCTTTCTTTCCAAATTGGTGATGTTGTCATAAGCGATGACATATCATAGCTCCCAAAAGAATACTATCTGCTCTATCCTTCCATTGTGGTTTTTGGTTATAGCAATGACTATAAATTTATAACAATTAGCCATAACCTTAAAGTCAAAGTAGAGAACTTCAAAAGATAAATTAATAAATAAGTAATAAAATAAATAAAAAATAAAGGTTAGATTAATAAAATCTAGGCTTTCCTAATATTACTAGTCCTTGACAATGAAGCAAAAAACTTGATGTGATAGATTTATATCAATATTAAAAATACTACAAGTGCATCACATAGTTGTAGCTAGCAAAGGCAAGTATGAGTTGATCCCACGAAGACTGTAAGTACTAGTAATTGCCTTTTTCTATTATCTAACTATGAATCAAATTGTGGATTTTAAGTAAAAATTAAACTAAACAAGTAAACTAAAAATTGAAACAATATTGAACGCATACAAGTAGAATACAAAGAAAAGTCAATATCAAATAATAGTGTATAGGTAATGAATCTCCTAAGGATCATTAATTATTAGCCTTTACATGCAATTATATTATTGATTATTGGACTATGAAAATTCCTATCTTATGTTAATTTCTTTCTTAAGAGTATTAACAACTAATATATCAGTTGATTAACTTAAAATTTTCCAATTAAAACCCCAAAGATTGCATTATCGATTTATGAATTTTATTATTAGGTTTGATCTTAATCTAAAGGATTTATGTAGTCCTATCTATAAGTTTGTATGGAAATCTTTCCAACTATGGTAGACCTATTCATACAAGAAGACTTCTCAATCTCAATCATATAAAATCAAATCATGCACTAATACTCCAGATACATTAGAAAAAGAATAAAATGCATAATTGAATCTCAATAAATCAATTAATAAAATTGCTTTAAATAAAATATTAACTCTTACTTGGACACTAAACATTTAGTTCCTAACCATAAAAAATGAAATCAATAACAAATATGCAAAAGAATGACTAGAAAACAAAGAAATCATAATTATAAATATCCCTTTTCCTTCAAATAAATCTTCTTGTAAGTTTGGATTACATAAAGCTCTCTATCTTTTGATGTTATCTTCATATTTTCCTCATCCCTTAATCAGAACTGTTGCCTCTCTATCTGTCTAACGACTCAAAATCATATAAAAACTCAGATCTCCTTACTTTTCTTCCATTTACATCCTTTTATAGTAAAAATTGACTTTTTTGGGACATACACGGTCACTTACGCGACTGTGTAGATGACCATATAGCTCCTAAAACACCTAAAATCATGACTTTACACATTTATAAAGACTTAAACTGTTGGACCCCGATTCCGAAGTCCAATCTCTTGCTCTGATACCACAACTATTGGGCTCTATTTTTGGGGTCCAATAATTGTGTGTTGGGGCCTGTTTCTAGAGTCCAAACTTTGCTCATCATATAAACCTGGGCGAATTCCAATGAAATCTCTTTGACCATTATCTTCTGGAGCCCAACATTAGACATAAGATCATGAAGCTTGAAGTTTGGGCTTAGCGTAAAAATTTTCATTTAGAAGCTAAACACATTTCGAAAGGAAGGAGGGGTCACTACTGCAAACTCTATGTTTCACCAAAGTAAACGTACGAGAACTTTTACTGAGACCCTTCGGGAAAAGTTTGCCACGGCAAAGTTCCAAGATTAAATGAGAATTGTTCTCAGGAAAGGTTCGCCGCAACGATCCTTGTGGTTTCTCCGCAACAAAGCCCCTAGAATCACACCCCATTAACCTAAGATTTCTAATGGTTTCTACATCACTCTTACCTTACTTTCAATTTACGTTGTCCCAAAATCACTCCCTCTAATGCATCATCATTTCATAACAATTCAATATTATCTCATCATACTCTCTAATCTCTTTT
>JANVCL010000007.1:15024408-15042556 GCA_026546855.1 Erythroxylum incrassatum | reverse complement strand
TAACTTTCTCATTTGACCTCCGATTTGCACGAAATTTGAACCAGTGATTTTCTTAACAAATTTTCTACCCTTTCTTGCTAAAATGTAAAATTTTCAGATGAACTTGAATTTGCCCTCAAGTTTGCTTGAACCCTTTGTTCTCTTTGCTTCCGCTTTATGCCTTTCGGTTCGATTTGCTTTGCTTCCGCTATTTGATTCCGATTTGATTTGCATCGATTTGTTCATTTTGTTTCCATGCTTTATGATCTGATTCGATTCGGTTCGGTTCATTTCGCTTTCGATTCCGAGCCTGCGATTTGCTTTTGTTTCTGTTCTTTCGTTTCGTTTTCCGGTTGGGACCCGAATTATGAATAAGTATGAGGTTTTCGGATTTAAGTATTTGGATTTCCGATACGGGATCCAACATTTATGGTATCCGAGCAAGAACAGTTTATGAGGGATTCGGTATAAGTAGTTAGATTTCAGTTCCTGAGATCGGGTTCCAACACAAATATTGCACAACCTTACCAAAGCAATAGTATAAATCACCTCAAGTTGATAGAAAAATCAAAACTTTTCAGCACCCCATCAGATATATGTGCAATGTACGAATAACCCAAAAGGATTAATGCATCAAAATAGCAAATGAACGAATACCCATTAGCCCAAACCAATTAAATGTTGAAATTTTATGCCTCGTAACGTATAAGAACTAATATAATGAGAAAGGATAAGATCGATCGAAACATGGTGGTAGGTAATCCTTTGCAAAGCTGGGTGCTGCAAGACAAAGCGCCCTTGTGGAGTTAGGAGTAAGTGTCAACAGCAACGCAACAAACCTCCAAGCCCTAAATAGAACGAGCTGTCGAGAGCAAGTGTAGCGCCCCCTTACCGCAGGGTATACACTGGGACGTCCGTAGGTCATATCGATACATATCCTACGATAAAGGTGTGCTACGAACGATCACTACTGTACTTCACATGGCATCATAATAATAATAATCATAAAAAAAAATCACGAACTTTTTGAAACTAAAATTTTCTCATTTCATTTCATTAAAATCAGAAATTTATACAACTTCATTGTTTACTGTCTGTACATCACTCCAAAAACTTAGTACAATTTGCTACGTATATAGGGAAAATACATTAGCTCTATCTAAGTCATCCCAAAAGTCCCAGCTTACCGACCTGTGAGCCATTCCTTCTTCTGCCAAAATGATCTATACGGCTCGAAAAGTTCCTTTGGAGCTAGGAGTCTACTCTCAGTCCTGAAAAGACAACGTTGCAATTTTGGTGAGTTTTGGGAACTCAATGAGGTAACCATCATCGATGGTTCACTCAATTCATGCAACACTAAAGCATATCACAGTGATTTCATAATTTCACATTCAGAAGTACCACATGATTGTTATCACATAAGTATAAGACATTTTTGTCTTTCACTCAATAAAAAAAATCAATCAAATGCATATCGAATACGTATGTGACACTTTTCTAATTTATTACGGTGTTGTGACCGAGCGCCTAAACTGTCCTAATATGGACGCATTACTCATTGAGCCTGAGGCTCTGAATAACTGTGGGCTCGAGGCCTAAATACATTAAGCTTTTAGCTCTCGGTGACTGCTTTGGTCACAACTGTCATTATCTGATCATATATTCATGCGTGAAATGCACATATCACAATGAAGCAATATATATATCTCAAAATCAACACATATGTAACAAATTATCACATCTCAAGCAAGTAGTTCACAATTCACATACAAGTAGCACTTCTATGTCATAGCTCCCCATTACATCGGACCTTCTATCCGGAATCCACAATCAAAAACAATTCGCAAGCCCACCATTATCCACCATAGTTTTCTAAACAAATAATAATTGAGAGTACTGTCTAGGTCACTCACCAATAGCTTCCGAGCTAATTCCTGGAAGTCTCGGCAACGTCGGTGGGTTGACGTTCCAAACGCGCCTCTATAACAATCAAAATATACAAACATTACCAAATGTACAATCAGAAATGTTTAATAATGCACATGGAGAAATTCAAATGTGTACAATGCATGTTCGTGACATTCCTAGCATTATTCTGAAAATTCCCATCACAAAATTACCCTCTAAATATTAGAAATCCAAAGACACCAAAATCACTTAATTTGGTTCAGAAATGAAGAAATTATGGCCAAAACACTTTCAGACCAAAACTAAACCAAGACTAAACACCATACCTAACTTCACTCCAGAAATTAAACATCCTAAGGGCTAAATTGACATTTGGTTCCTTCAGATAACTTGTAGCTTCATATCTCTAGTTTAATTTACATCAAGAATCAACTTAATCGGAGCTCTACAGATCGAGATATCACCAAAATACTACACCATGTTCAGAAAAATATCCAACTCATACTCTTTTAGTTGATCCTCCCACTTTGATTCGATCGATCTTTCTGAGTTAAAACTCAAAAATTATAAAATTTCATGGGGAGACGAATGTCTTAGAAATCCAATGCTTCAAAAATCAGATCGATCGGAGGTCGAACGACAAAGTTATGATCAAAATAGTGAAGGGAGGTCGAATCAGAAAATCGGCCGCTCGTGCTGAGCGGCCGAGCGCTTGCTGAACGGCTGAGCCCCCAACTTCTAATATCCATAACTTTAACTTCTAATATCCATAACTTTTGACCCAGAACTCCAGAACTTTCAAACTTGGTACCAATGGAAAGATAAAAGAACGCTCTACAATTTCATGAAAGACTTAAAAACCAGATCAACCTCTAAAGGAGTCAAAAAGTTCACACAAAATGAGTATTCATCAACTTCATCCTAAACAGCAACAGAATTTCCAAACATCATAACTTTTCACACAAGTGTCCAAATTTGACAAATTTAGTATCATTAGAAAGATCACAGAAATTCCTACAAGTTTTATGAAGAACAATTTAGCAAAATCAGCCCAATGCAACCCAGAAAAATTCCCAAATTTTCAGATCACACAATTTTTGGCTATTGTTCATCCTGCACATATTGCCCACTTCCAAGGAAAAATTCAGAACCCTTCAAGTCAAAATTGGACAGCACTTCCTTCATAAGAAATCTAGCCAAACTTCTCAAGTTTAATTCAAGCCAAACCTCAACTCAATAGCATAACCATATCGAAAGTTATGACCTAAACATTGAAACATACACAAAGTGAATTTTCTAGATTTTATGCCTAACTCTACTCCTATCATTCCAATACCCTTTCTACACCAATAAACATCCCATTTAATCAATAAATCAGCCATAACATCATTAATTTCATCCAAAAACACTAAATTCACATACCGCATATACCATATCATTCATCCTTACACAAACATAAACTTATACCCATACAATCAACACACAAACTTCATGAAATTAATGCACCATAAAGCACAATAAATGCATCTAACTACCAATTAAAGAACATACAACATAACCCTCACCTAAACAAGCTTCAAAGCTTCTATTCTTCAATTCTTCAAACTACTCCAATTCTCTACCTTCCTCCCAACACCATACGATCATCACTATGGCAAGGCTTAGGTTAGGATTTATGTGTGAACAAAGGAATAAAAAGCAAGCAACAAAGGAAAGCTTTCTTGTCTAGGTGAAGCTTGAATCAACGAAGGAGGAAGGAAGGAAGAAGCTGCGGAGGAGAGAAGAATTTACCATTTAAATCACCTTTAACCCTTTCCCATCTAAAGTTTCGTACATGGCTTAATGAAAGACCAAAATATGGTCTTTCCTTTAACACTTTCGTGGGTTATGTAAGTGGTGGGGCAAGTGACACATGTCACTTGCCACATGTCAATTCCTTATGCTTCCAATTGGTCCCCTTAGTAACTAGTCCATTTGGTCTCCAATTTCTACTCTAAAATTTGTCCCAAAATCCGATGGCTCCAATTAAGAAACCAAACATCATGTATCTAATTTTTCAGTGCCATCGGACAGTCATTTTCATTACCAAAAATCCCATCAGTCCGCCACTTGGCAATTTTTCCGGTCCAAAAAATTTCCAGAAAAGTTTCCAAAATTTCCTAAAAATGTAAAACACACAAAAATTCACTCCAATTCAATGTTCAAGCACAAATTCATATTTTTTTTCAACAAACACATATGCTGGAAAATGTCATGAATGCATGTACAATCATGCGCATATACAAAAAGTACAATTTAGATATATATGGGGGTCATATTATGCATGAACATGTCGAGACTAATTTACACACTCATAACCCGTCCCAAATTACTATTTTACCCTTCCCATCGGTGATGGGATGTTACAAAATATCTCATATTTATGATTAAATATAAGATATTTAATTAATAAGGATCAATATAAGATATTGATTCTTATATGGGTATAATTGGTCTTTAATTGGAGTTATTTGTAATTCTAATTAAAGTTTAATTGAAATTAATATTTAATTTCAATTAAATTATTAAAACGTCCTAATGTTATTATAAATAGACTTAAGTTCTATGTAGCTAGCACTTCATGTTTGACCCTCTCTGTAAGAGTTACAGAGTTCTCTCAACTTATTCTGTAGATATCGTTAGAGGCTGGACACTTGTGCGGCTACGGTGATTGAGGCGGATCGATTTCGGAAACGGTTCAAGGGATACGACAAGATACATATCAAGCTTCGAAAAACGGTACGAATTAAAATTTTGCTTTATTTTGATTCGTGTTAATCATTTTATAGAATTAAATAGATCTTGACTTTCGAGAAATCAAAAATCACGGAAGAGTTTTGTTATTATTCCGCTGCGGTCGGATTAAATTTGTACCCGATTTTCCAACAGTCCTAACATGTAAGAACTTATTAAAGACTTTACAAAAAAGCATGTCCACCAAATTTTTAGAAAAGGTAAATGGTACTTGTTTCCATAAATATCAAAATTCTATTTAAGATCCAAATTTGAGACTTGAAAATTATTGGATGAGAAAGGGTTGTTGAAGCATACACAGTTGAACCATTTTTTAAAGGCCTTAAAAGTTTTTAGTTACCGCTTAATCTACTTCCCTGAATTGCCCCACTTTGAATGGAACAACATTTTCTAAAGTGGGTATAAGTTATTGACGGATTATATATACAATATATGCTTAGTTCTCATGAAATTAGTGTTACTATTTATTAGTTATTGCCAAGGGAAGTCCTTTTAAGTGATGAAGGCAACATCAATAAATGAAGCTAATTGCTAAGCAAAGGGGTTCAAGTCACTGATGATTGACCAAGGAAGTGCATAAGATGTGTAACATTAAAAAAAAAAACAGAATAGAGCTTAATTAGAATTAATTTTGAAAAAAAGGACGAAAACCTCACTTTCTATGTTTTATGTGTTAAACTCTATTATGTCTTTAGAAAGTTTCCTACATAAGATTTATTATATAATTTTGGGGAAGGTAGTTTGTTAGATTATAAAAGAAAAGGAAGACCTCAAAATATACAAGAATTGTTTAATTACACACATTCTTCATCAAGAAACATTATTGAGATATGTTTTAGTGTTCTAAAGCAAGATTTCCTTTTTTTAGTTATGATATGAAGAAATAAAAATATATCAATATTGCTTGTAGTATTATATATAATTATATTATAATGCATAAATGAAGCAACGAATTATTTAACAATTGTCTTAAAAATGAAGAGCAAATTAGAAAAAGTGTAAATAAAAATATAAGTTCTCAAGTGAAGTATAATATCACTCTAGCACAACTTTAAAGTAAGTTTTGATAGCAAGATGAAATTATTAGACAAATGTGAAATGATTATATTAATTTTAATTGATTTATGTTTCTTTTTATAAGTGATACTATTATTATGTTTTGAAGCATATAGTATGATCAACATCTTTTATTAATTATAATGTCTTAATATAATTTCTATATTTTATAAAATGATATTATATAAAAATAATGTGTAAATTTATCAAATTATATAAATTTTCATCTAGTTTATTTCTAATAATAATGAGAATTAATTAATTTAAGAATACAATTTGATATTAAAAATAAAATAATCTAAGAAAATTTACAGTTTCAATTTTTTAATTACAAATTTCAATAGTATTATATTTTAAATAAAAAATATAAACTAAAAATAGAAAAAAAAGAAACAGAATCAAACATGCTGTGGCTTTTTCAGTCGTTCACACCAAAATAGAAGCGGCGTCGTTCGGGGTGATGTATCTAAATTCAAATCAGGGAAAAAGTACACGCATTTCTCTTAGTGGTTCAGCGATTTAAGTGCGCCAGCACAGACACTTTCGGCGGCAGCGTTCGTAGCCGTCACTAGTCCACCGTCTTTCAACTTCAACTATTGGCGATTGACGCCAACTCTCACCGTATCTGTTGGTAAAAAGTTTTTGATTAAAACCTTGTTTTTGTTGCCTATTGCTTGCTAATTCATGTAAAACCGGTCTGACCAGTGACCGTAATTTTAGTACATTCTCTAAACTGTTGGCTTGACGGGTTTGATATCCTGAAACCAATGCCTTTTTCTGTGTACTTTTCTTTCTTTTCGCTGTTCACTGTACAAATCCTTGACTTTAACAAGTCCAAGTCTCTTCGTTAAGGTTACGCTATATATTGTTTTGTTTGTTTTAATTTAGTAATGATGCTCTTTGCTTTTCTTCTTTTTCTGGAATAATTATTTTCAGACGAAGCAATGGAGGAGATTCGGGAGTTTAGCTTTGGGGCAGACAGCCCACCGCTGTCGGTGATTGCAGCAGCCAAGATCGCATCTTTGACTCTTCCTTCTGTTTCTTCTTCTTCTTCTTCTTCTTCTTCTTCTACCATTCCCACCTTCCTCTTTTCTAATGGGTAACGTTCCGTTGCCTTTTCTTCTCTCGTTCATTTTTTTAAATTTTAAGATTTTCAGCTGCTTCTGTTGTAGATATTTTACCTTTTGTGTTTGCTAAAATCATTGCATAGGCTGAAATTGCATGGAACCTATGCACTGCTGCGTTATATTGGTAGGGTTGCCAATATTCCCAACTTCTATGGCCAGGACGCTTTCGAAGCTTGCCAGGTTCATGCCCTTTCCTTCTTATTTATATGTAATGTTAATATCTTCCAAACAATTCATTATCTTCTTTCTATTTCTTCGCAGATTGATGAATGGCTGGATTACTCCCCTGTTCTTTCATCAGGGGCTGAATTTGAGTCTGCCTGTACCTATATTGATTCTTATCTCCAAAAACGGACTTTTCTGGTTGGGTACAATTTGTCCATTGCAGACATGGCCGTTTGGTCGGGTCTGGCAGGTGCCAGTTTTAATTTTACCCATGAAACTTGTGTCCTTGTTGTTTTCAAGTGTAGTCTCCTGAGACATTCACTAGTTTTATTTTTACTCAAAATTGACATTCATTTCTCTTGAAATGGTTCCACTTATTTCTTATGAAATTTAATGGCTTTATCTAAGGTTTTTTATGTTTTTGGAAAGTGGTTTCTTGTTTCTTGCTTTTGCTGCATTTATTCTTGGACTGTCCACTTCAAAATTGGTTTCATCTATTGGAGGGTTTGGTCATAAATTGAAATGCTGGTGCTTGAAGGACATTATTCCTTAGTATTTTCAATATGAACTGTCCCAAATAGTATCACAAATGTTTTACATGCATGGTTTTCCATCTTTTAGGCACTGGGCAAAGATGGGAAAGTTTGAGGAAGTCAAAAAAGTTCCCAAATCTAGTACGCTGGTTTAACTCAATTTCTACCCAATATTCCGATTCCCTGAATGAAGTTACATCAATATATGTTGGCAAAAGGGGTTTGGGAAAACCAGTGACATCGAAATCCAAAGAGCTGTTGGCCGTTGATGGGGATGTCTCTGAAAAGGGGAAAGCAAACAGTGTCGCCTCCTCTGAAGTAGAACTTCCAGATGCTGAAACTGGAAAGGTTTGCCTGCGATTTGCTCCAGAACCCAGTGGTTATCTTCATATTGGCCACTCAAAAGCAGCACTATTGAACAAATATTTTGCTGAACGATACCAAGGTCGGCTGATTTTACGCTTTGATGATACCAATCCTTCGAAAGAAAGCAGTGATTTTGTGGACAATCTTATAAAAGATGTTGATACTTTGGGTGTAAAATATGAAACAGTTACTCATACATCCGATTACTTTCCCCAGTTGATGGAGAAGGCAGAAAAAATGATTCGCCAGGGTAAAGCTTATGTTGATGATACACCGCGTGAGCAGATGCAGAAAGAAAGAATGGATGGTATTGAATCAAAGTGTAGGAATAACAGTGTGGATGATAATCTGCTATTGTGGAAGGAAATGATTTCAGGTTCTGAAAGGGGTTTGCAGTGTTGCCTTCGTGGGAAGTTAGATATGCAAGACCCAAACAAGTCTCTTCGGGATCCTGTGTATTACAGGTGCAATCCTGTTCCTCACCATCGAATTGGTTCAAAATACAAGATATACCCGACATATGATTTTGCTTGTCCATTTGTGGATGCAATAGAAGGTATCACTCATGCTCTCCGATCTAGTGAGTATCATGATCGAAATGCCCAATATCACAGGATTCAAGAGGATATGGGAGTGCAGAAAGTTCACATTTATGAATTCAGCAGGCTGAATATGGTCTATACACTCCTCAGTAAGCGCAATCTTAAATGGTTTGTTGAAAATGGTAAAGTAGATGGATGGGATGACCCTCGGTTTCCAACCGTCCAGGGAATTGTGCGTAGAGGATTACAAATTGAGGCATTAGTGAAATTCATTCTTGAACAGGTAACTGTAACAGGCACAACCTAAATCTTTCTAATGTTTCTGGGTAGATCTTCTCATTTATATTATTTGTCGCCTTTCTTGGTTTGTTGTTAAGCACCTAACTTGTCATTCTTGTTTCTGATTTGGCTCCTCTGGATACTGGTTGAGTTTTTCCCCCCTGATTTTGTTTTTTTACATTCTATGTTGTTGATCCTCATCCCGTCTCACCCACAAACAATTTTTGTTTTGTCTCTTTGGTGAGCTGTTTTGCCAATAGAAATTCTTACAACTTTATATAACTTGAGCAGTGAAGCTTTTTTTACAGTAGGTTTCTTTAATACAATACCCCGTACTTTTAATAAGGCAGAATATTGCAATCTAAACACAAAGGGAGATCGACGATTGCAGCATACACACTTTATGAGGAAGCCTCCCTTAATCAATCACATTTTAGGAGGAAGCTAACTTCAATAATATTATTTACCTTGAAGAGGGTTAATGTGTGGTGCATACTTTAAGCGATTTCACATATCTACTGCTTATTGATACTATTAATAGTGGCACTAGCAACTTTTTGATGAGATTCACCTCAACCAGCAATATTGATGTAATTCAGTTCTAGTATGCTTGTATTCTTTTGGTTGTCATTGAGCTTCTTTGACTGCTTCAGTTTGGTGTTGTTGAAGCCTAGAAAAAGTTATCTATAATGCTTTGTTTGTGACTATAAAGGAAAATATTATTGCATCTGTATAACCTTTTGGTCAAATTTGGAACCTTTTATTGTGTTAGGAAGGCAAGATAACTGACATATTACTTTACTCTTCAACATATGGATACGATCTGTGAGCTTTAAACTTGCCTAGTTTGTTTGATAGGTCTTTATTTGCTTTAACTTTGACATCCATATTGCTTTAGGGAGCATCAAAAAATCTTAACCTCATGGAGTGGGACAAACTTTGGACAATCAACAAGAAAATAATTGATCCTGTCTGTCCTCGACATACTGCTGTCATTGAAGAGCGACGTATCTTGTTGACCTTGACTAATGTTTCTGACGAACCAATTGTTCGTATCATACCGAGGCATAAGAAATATGAGGGTGCTGGTGAGAAGTCAACAACATACACCAAGAGTATATGGATTGATCATACTGATGCAGAGTTGATCTCAATAAATGAGGAAGTAACCTTAATGGATTGGGGAAATGCAATAGTGAAAGAAATTGGGAAGGACCAAGATGGAAATATCACCCGTTTGACTGGGGTCTTACATCTAGAAGGATCTGTCAAGACCACAAAGTTGAAGCTCACCTGGCTGCCTGATACCACTGAGCTAGTGAACCTTGTGTTGGTGGACTTTGACTATCTAATCACAAAGAAAAAGGTAATCCTAAATCTATGTACTTGGAGAAATGTAACCAGTTTTTTGTCTATCTCTTTAGTATGTTTTCGCTTTGCTGTACTCTGTATCAGACATGTGTTTTTCCCTTATTGGTTTTCTGAAATTATGACTCATTCCCGGGTGATTAAGTGGTTCACTTCATGAATGCCATCTTATTATGAGATGAAATTACTTTTATTTACTGAAAGGGTTGTGGAATAAGCTGACTGGAAATAAATTGAAATTACTTTAGTGTCTATAAGTCTAAATTTGGTGGAGGAGCAGTTGCAAAGTTTGCACTCTATACATTTGTATCTCTTGTAGGACGAAAAGTTTCTTGTTCCTATAGACTTTTGTGTTCCTTGCTTCAATGTTAAATGTCTTACCTTGTTCATTTTGACATATGTTGTTTATTAGAATTGATTTTGGTTGGAAATTTTTTTATGTTATAGTTATTGTAATTGTCTACCAAGCTGTTTCGAACAAAATTCATGTACCTGATTATAATGGTTTTGCTGATAGGATAAGACGCTCTATAAGTTGTAAATTTCTTTCCCTTTGGAAAACTGCAACTTCTTTGGAATGAACATCACGTACTGAAAATGGGACGTCGGGATACCTACTAGCCTTAATTGGTTTTCTTATTATTATATCTTTCCAATGGCAACTTCCATTTGTTTTTCTTTGTATCATAGGAAATATGTACATGTTCATGAAATGAAGTCGTTCATACTTTGTAATGCAGTTGGAAGAAGGGGAGAGCTTTCTTGATGTACTTAACCCACATACTAGGAAGGAGACAGCGGCTTTGGGCGATGCAAATATGAGAAATTTGAAGCGAGGAGAGATATTGCAGCTTGAGAGGAAGGGCTACTTCAGATGCGATGTACCCTTTGTTAGGTCCTCAAAGCCTGTGGTTCTGTTTATGATTCCTGACGGCCGCCAAGCTACCTCCTTTTAAGTGATTTGTAGAAGGCTGTGGACAAATTATCTTTGATTATTATGGAAGCTACGCTGTTTTTTTTCTTCTTCTAATTTTCCTTGATTTTGTTATGAAACAACAATGAAATCTGTTACCTGATGGAACTACATGAGCATATTGCGACAATGAAAGACCTATTAGCAACGATAAATTTCTTATGAGACCAGTAGTAAGTAGTAACCCCACCAAAGTCAATCCATCAACAGTGACACCGTTCTTGGCGTTGCATATAACGATTGCTATGTATAGTCGCAATTCTTATTTGAAGTCTTTCTTGTTAAATTGTTTTGTTTTAGATTTTCAATGTGTTAGGCTACACTGTGAATACAATTAAAATTTTTAATTACTTGAGATTAAATTGCCACATATCTGTCTTCTTTGTATTATTAATGCCAATTAAATTTTGTAAGAAGGAAATTAATGATAACAAAGTTAGCAAAGTTTTACACCATCTTTGAATAAAGGCTGACAACACAAAGCCGAAGTAAATGGACATAATAACTGTTCTACCATGTCTTAAAAACATACAAAAAAGAGCAGGTTGTATTTGCATAGTTTAGATCATTCAAATCCGTCTGCACAAAACCATTCTTTATATATATTGATGGGAAAAAAAAACTACGAGTGTTAACCTTTCAAATTTTCGTGCAGTTATTAGTGTCCTCAAACCTACTCCCTTAAATAATTATGAGAATAGCACCTCACTTACGAGACTTCTACTGTAACCTCCATGCATGAATTATACTATAACTGTACATTTGATTTCCCTGTTCTCTAATCCACAACGTAAGTTCTTTTCTCATTTCAGCTAAGTTTCTCTCATTTTGGTCACGTAAGACAATTTATGGATCGATTTATTTTTTGTCGTACCTGTATCTATGATAATTTTGTAAAGATTGATTCCCTCTCTTCTTTACTTCTTTGATTTGTTTCTTCAATGGTTCAGAAACAACTTTGATAGTCTTCTAAGAGACATTACAACCAAACGTCGTGTTATATTTTTAAAAGAGGGAAAGAAAGGTTCTTGGACCCATTTGAGAGCAAGGCTTTAAGACCCAATAACCATTATCTTGGGTTTTGTTCGTTGGACTCAAGTCTATAAGTGACATGGGTCATTAAATAATTTAACAACTCCCACTTGGCTCATATTACGACTTGGTGATTCAATAATAAAACTTTAAGTGCACACAATATATGGAATCGATTAAGTCATCCTTAATTGAATTAAGATGATAGGATCATGGCGGTCATAAGTTATACAACATGATTCCTTCCATATATCACATAATCAACACAATTCATAAAACTTTAAGTGGGTAATTCTGTAATTGTTATCTAAAAAAATTATTAAATACAACATAATATGGATAACAAGTAAGTGAGCAAAAATATGACTGTAATTGAATTCACAAATGTCATAACAATTTGAGTAAAACAATTATATGTATATATACATGTCAAAACGCTATATTAACAAGGACTTACCTATAATGCCCAACCGTTCAACATGACTAATAAATGTTTTGGGTGGTAACCCTTTAGTTAATGGATTCACTATCATGAGATCGGTGCCAATATGCTCAATTGATACTTTATGCTTTTGCACTTCTTCTTTCAAAGATAAATACTTCAAATCCATATGTTTCACACCCTTTGAAGTCTTGTTATTCTTAGAGAAGAAAACGGCTGCGAAATTATCACAATAAATTATTAACAGTCTATTAATACTTTCGATAATGCCAAGACTTAAGATAAAATTCCGCAACCACAAATCATGAACCATGGCCTTAAAGCACACCACAAATTCAGCCTCTATAGTGGAAGTAGCAATGACGGATTACTTTACACTTTTCCACGAAACTGCTTCTCCAACTAATAGGAACATATAACCGAATATAGATTTCTGTGAGTCTACACAACCAGTATAGTCTGAATTCCAGTAACCTATCACTTCGAAATGGGTTGATTGTCTATATGTGAGCATATACTCCTTTGTGCCCTGTAAATGTTTAAGAACTTTCTTTACAGTTTTCTAGTGGTTTATTCTAGGATTGCTTTGATATTGACCTAGCATTCTGATAGCAAATCTGATATCTAGTTGAGTGCCTACTTGAGCATACATTAAACTCCCAACTACGGACGCATAAGGAATAAACTCAATTTCCTTATGTTCTAAATCGTTTCGTGGACATTGTATTTGACTAAATTTATCTCCTTTCTGAATTCGAACTTTCCCTGCGAATCACTTTTCTATTTTAAATCTTTATAATATTTTTCTCGATATAACCTTTCTGAGACAATCCTAACAATCCTTGTGATCTATCATGGAATAATTTAATTCCTATCACATAGAATGCCTTACCCATATCTTTCATTTTGAAATTATTTGAGGGAAAATTCTTTATATCATGTAACAAAACCATATTATTAGTAGCAAGAAGGATATCATCAACATATAGGATTAATATAACGAACTTGCTCCCACTAACCTTCACATATAGACACCGATTAACGATGTTTTCGACAAAAACATAAGATGTAATGAAATCATCAAACTTAAGATACCATTATCGGGAAGCTTGCTTTAGTCCATATATTGACTTAACTTTAATTTACGTACTAATCGTTCATTTCCTGTGATCACGAAACCTTCCGGTTGATCCTTATAAACTTCTTCTTCCAAGTCACTATTTAGAAAATCGATCTTTACATCCATTTGGTGAAACTCTAAATCATAATGAGCCACTAGGGCCATAACAATTCTTAAAGAGTCCTTTGAAACTGGAGAGAAGGTCTCTTTATAGTCAATACCATCCTTTTGAGTGTAACCTTTGGCAACAAGTCTGGCTTTATACCTTTCAATTTTGCCATGTGAGTCACGTTTGATCTTAAAGACGCGTTTATAACCCACTTGTTTTACACCTTCCGGCCACTTAACTAATTCCCAGACATTGTTATCATCCATTGATTTCAACTCTTCTTTTATAGCATTGAACCATTTCTCAAAATTACTACATTCTATGGCTTATTTAAACGAGACTAGATCCTGATCGATGCTTAAGTCACATTCATGTTAAAGTGAGTAAACTTCATAGTCACTCGAAATAGCTGGTATTCTCTTCCTTACAGACCTTCATAATGCTACTTCTTGTGCCATCACTGGATCATTTGTAACTTGAACATCATTAGCTGGTTCTTCATTAATATGTTCAATTTGTGAAATTGCAACATTAATTTGTTGTTCCAGTATATTGCATATCTGTGATGCAACAAGAGGAATAACAACCGGTGAGATCACATTTGATGTAGTAGTTTATACTCAAATTGGAGTAATTTCTTCTTGACTCTCATGAACATCCACTTTTTGCGGTTCTCCACTCCCACTGATTGGACCATTCTCAATGAACCGAGCATTACCAGATTCAACAATTCTTGTACTATGATTAGGACAATAAAATCTATACCCCTTTGACTTTTCAGGATAATCGATGAAATAACCACTAACGATTCTCACATCAAGCATCTTTTTATGTGGATTATACAACCTTACTTCTGTCGGACAACCCAAATGTGAAGGTATCGTAAACTAGGTTTCCTATTAAGCAAATAGGTAGTGGTCTTTAATGCATGTATCCACAATGATAAAGGTACAGTACTATAACTTAACCTATTCCTAACCATATCCATAAGAGTACGATTCTCCCTTTCAGCTACACCATTTTGTTGCGATGTACCAGGCATTGTGTATTGCGAACATATGTCTCGAGACCTACAAGAAACTTTGCAGATCGACCTGGACATTGTCCACTTTCATAAAAATTTCCATAATATTTACCACCTCTATCAGACCTCACTATCTTTACTTTTCTATCTCATTGCCTTTCTATCTCATTAACTAAGACTTCTAAAATGTCCATAAACTGAGAGTTCTCATGTAGTAGATAAATATAACCATATTGTGAGAAGTCATCAATAAAGGTTATGAAATATTTTTCCACCCCAAAAAGGAACAGTTAAAGGACCACAGATGTCAGTATGTATTAATTCAAGTAATTTGCTACTTCTTGTGGATGGATTCCTTAATATATGTTTGGTTTGCTTACCTTTAATACATTCCACACATATATCCCAGTCAGCAAAATCCAATTGAGGTAAGATTTCAGTTTTTACTAACCTCTGTAGCCTTTCCTTAGGTATATGACCTAATATTTTATGTCACAAAAAAGCAGAACATTCCTTATGTGCACTACATTTATTTCCTATAATATGGTCAATATGAAAAAGAGATTCAGAAAAAGCAACATCAAGATTGAAATAATATAAACAATTAATTAAAGTACCAGAACCATAATAGTACTTATGTTTATATAAAGAAAACACATGGTTTCCAATTTTAAAGTTAAAAATATCATCATCTAACTTTGCAATGGAAACTAAATTCCTTGCATAGTCATGAACATAAAGACATTGTTTTAGATACAGGAGACACCCAGTGTCCAAGATCAATCTGTACATCCCAATGTCCTCTATTCGTGCCTTCATTATGTTCCCCATATACAAGAACTTTTTAGTTCCGTTTATGCTCTAGATTGAAAGGAATCCCTAACACATGAGTAGTTGCACCAGAATCTAACCACCAGGTATTATTAGGCACTTCAATAAGATTTGATTCAAAATATGCTGAGACATAGTATGTACCTTTCTTTTCGAACCAAGCCTTTCTTTTAGGGCAATTGTTCTTGAAGTGACTAGGCTTTTTGCAGAAGTGGCACCTCTTATCTTTATGGATTCGACTCTCATTAACTTTTTTGAGAGCTTTGTCCTTATCTTTGCCTTTCTTTCCTTGTTTGTTCTTACTGCTACTAGCTCCTTGATGCAACGTGAGATGAATGGAGTGTTCCTTCATTTTATTCAATCTCCCTTCCTCCTGAACCAACATCGCCTCAATTTCTTGAAGGTTCCATTTTTCCTTAATGGTGTTATAATTCACCTAGAACTGACCGAACTATAAAGGAAGTGAGTTGATAATGAACTGTACAAGGAAAGAATCACTTACATCATACCAATGGATTTCAGTTTTGCAGCTAGATTTGACATATGTGCTACATGATCATGAATTGGTTGTGACCAGTTAAATTTTTTAGTCATCAGCTCACTCATTAAAGTCCCTACTATGGACTTGTCAGCTATATCAGATTGGGAGTATTCTTTAAGCTTCAATATGAACTCCTTTGCATTGTTCGTTTTGGGCATTAACGGCTTTACATTTTCTGCGATCATCATTCACATCAAATTCAATCTCAGTTTGTTAGACCATTCCTAAGCCTCATACTAAGACTTGTCAGCTTCAGAACTAGTCTCAATTATGGTTACGGGCCTTGCATCTGAAACTATGGACAAGTCCAAATCCATTACACCTAGTTGGAAAAGGATTTGTTCGGACCAATTAGCATAGTTCAGACCATCGAACTTGAACAACCCATTTCCTAAAGCAAACAAATTAGTAGATGCTGCAAACATAACACATAGCTCATATATTAATGCTTTGAGTAAATGTTGGCTCCCGCTTGATTCCAGAATCCAACTCTTGCGAAAACATGAAACGTGAGTGTATTATCCTTGTAGGGTTATTTCATTTAAACCTCATTAGCCATCATCAGTTCATCTTCATTCTCATGACATTCCAAAAATTTACTCACAATTTGTTCAATATGTGCCCATACAAATAAGTCGCCATGCTCAAACTCATTTCTCCTATTTTTGAATAGAATTTGGAGATCTTTAAACCAGAATTTCAATTTGACTTCCTTAAAGAAGTCATAGCGCTAAGTCTCTAGTTTGCTTTGAAGAAAGAATCATCTTAATTGAAGCTCTATAGCACAAGATATGCTTAAAAAACTAAAGGGTGTTTATACCCTGATCATGCTCTCCCAACCAATCCCACATTTTCTTTCCTTCAAATTTTTTCAAATCAAAACCAAAAGAAATAAATTTTCATGGAGAGATAGATACATGTCTTAGAAATCCATTTTTTTAAGAATCACTTCATTTGGTGGTCGGATGAGGAAGTTATATCTGAAAGAATCGAACATGTTTATACCCTCAATCATGCCGTAACATGTCTTGGCGCGATTGCCATAACTTTAACTGCTGATGTCGGATTGAGTTTGTTTTTGAACCATTGGAAAGAAGACTTCACAATATAAAACTTTCATGAAGACCACAAAGTGAGATTCTACCTCTAAAATGGTAAAATATTCGCGAGTTACTGAAGCTGTCCCATGAATGTCTGTTTATTGGACATGTATCGTGTTTAAAAGCCAAAATGGCCCGAGAAAGTCCGTTTAACAGATATCCATGTCTGTTAAACGGACATTGGTGAGAATGGGGGTGTTTTACACCCGAGAAGGTCCGTTACATGGATATAGGGGCTCCCAAACCCCTCCAAATCTACTCCAATGCTTCCTACATCTAATCTAACTTCATTTTCACTCAATATCTCCCCCAAATCAACTCTTCTAGTGCCAAATCACTTCATAACAACTCAAACAACAAAATTATCTCATAAAACTCTCAAATATCAATCCATTTGATTCATCAAAACTACAATTTCGTACCATTTATCATAGCTATCACATACACACACCCTATGCAACATGTTGGACCCCAAACTTTTCTTGAAGATTTGATTTATTAAATGAAATTAAATGAGGATATATAGTATGATTTCTTGAAATAAATGAAAGATATAAATGAATCTATGAGCGTTTGATGAAATGAAAGACGTGTGGTTTTCTTTGTGTTTTGCTAATGTTTGATAAAAAGATGAAGTATTGTGTATTGTGTTAGAGATGATTTTGTGCTTTAAGAAAATTGATTGATTGGTTTTGATGACTTTGAAATTTGAGAAGATTAGTTTTGGTTATGAAAGTTTAAGTGAATGAGTTGATTGAAATGGAAGTTGAAAAATCAAGAAATAAAAGTGAAAGTGTAAAATTTTGAAGAAATTAGAAAGTTTGACCTTTTGGAGTAGAGAGTTGACTTTTTGATTTAGG